>VTPC01003121.1:32379-52247 GCA_011009095.1 Ignelater luminosus
AAAGTAAGATTTAGCAACTAGATACTAAAATATGTAGTTACTTGAGTTTATTAATAATGTTTATTGGTGAAAAACATGACTGCTGCGCATTCTCTTGGAAATTTAAAAAAACCTGTATAAAGCGAACAAATGTGAAGTTGCTCACCGCTCTTTTCCCATTTGGATACATTTTGAGATGGCCTACTACATCGAAGCTTGATGTAATAGGCCATGATTTTGACGACATACAACACCACAGAACAATAACCTTCTAACACCATCTAGTAGTTGGTGATTTTATTCAGTTTTGTAAACAACAGTGTTGTCAGATTGTGAAAAAGTTTTTCAACTTTTATACTTAAATAAATTGAAAATAACCCTCCAACTGTGTTTTTAACAGAATGTTCTTACTCCCAATATGTATCTTATGCCACCCAATAATCTGAGGATTTCGGGACATCCTTTATAATACAGTAAAATCATGTTTTTAACAAAAGACAAGCTTGGAGTAAGTCATAGAAAAAATCACAGAAAAATCACACCGGTAAAATGACGAAAAGAAAAGACGACAAGAAAAAATATAAAAAACGCGAATATAGAAAAAGACTAGTAAATACAAACAATAGTCATAGTCATAGTCATAATTTAAAAAAGATTAAGAAAATAAGAAGAGGTGGAAGAAAATAATTTGCTAAAACGACAGTTACATTCATGTGTAGAAAATGAAGTAAAACTTCAAAATGTCCCACAGCAAATCTTCAAAACTTTGGCCAAGTTGTTCAACAAGACGTGTTGAATGGAGACTCGTTTCACAAGGATTAGGGTAGTTGATTTTAATAATATTAATAAAAACGAAGCAAAAGTATGCAACAATTACTGACTCATGGGAGTTTTAACCTTCATGCAACGCCAATGTATAAATGGAAACGTTTCAAAACAAGGAATCGACGTTGCTTTGGAAGAAGAGGAAGGACAAAGTTTTTGTAAGCGGCGCGTTTTTGTACAAACAGCATCTTCATTCCTTGTTAACTAATATAAAAGGGACTCACTAAAAAGCATATGACATCGTATTTTTGGTGAAACTGATTGTGAGCAAATAGCAAAGAAGAAAGTTGTAAATAATGTAACATATAGGATATGAAAAGAATGTTTTATGATTATGACTTGTACTAAAGTACAAGAAGTATCTAAATACTGGATCAGTTTATTCAGTGACAAGGTGAAAATTTGCGTCATTTTCAATACAAACATCAGCAGAAAATGATATTGTGAAGGGAAGTAAACATAAAGACGCACTTGTGGATTCTGAAAACCTGCATATACGAGGGTCGTTTGAAAAGTCAGTGCAAAAATAAAAACTACTTAATTGTTTGGGGTAAACCTTTTTTATTTTTCAACATAGTCTCCTTTTAGGCTTATACGCTTCGTCCAACGCTGCTCTAGTTTGTTGATCCCTTCTGAATAATAGGATTTGTCCAAGTCTGAAAAATAGCCATTCGTTTCTGCAATCACCTCCTCGTTTGAATAAAATCTTTTCCCCGCCAGATATTTCTTCAAATTGGGGAACAAATAGTAGTCCGAGGGAGCCAAGTTTGGAGAATAGGGGAGATGTGAAACGAGTTGGAACCCTATTTCCATTAATTTTGCGACCACAACTGTTGAGGCGTGAGCTGGTGCGTTGTCGTGATGGAAAAGGACTTTTTTGTGGGACAATCGCGGACATTTTTCTTGCAGCTCGGTTTTCAAACGGTTCAATAACGATGAATAATATGCACCTGTAATAGTTTTATCCTTTTCCAGATGGTCGATGAGAATTATTCCTTGCCAACAGGGCGTCCAGAACGTTCAGCGTCACTTGTGCCCATATGGCCACTCCGAAAATTTTGAAACCACTTATAAACTGTTCTAATCGAAGGTGCAAAGTAACCATAATGTTTATCAAGCTTCTCTTTAGTCTCCTGAGGCGTTTTGCCTTTCATAAAGTAATGTTTAATCAACACACGAAATTCTTTTCGTCCATTTTTTGAAAATCACTCGACTTCCTCGATTCAAACGAATGCCAAACACAAAGAAATAGACCGATCTGGCTGAAACTTGGTGTGTGTTCTTCCAAGAGATGCTACTAACTAAACATAACCTCGATATGCGCCAGTAGTGCCATCTCTCTGACTTTGCACTGATTTTTCAAACGACCCTCGTAGTAAGAGGTGATTACAGCGTATTGCAAAGAAGGATATTTGTAGCCTTTACAAAAATGATAACAGTAGCTACAATATCGAAGAGTTAACAATCACTTAATTTCGCGAGATGATAATGTAAGTCAATGTAGTACATAGATTGCTAATGAGTAACCTAAAAGGCAGCTGACTTTTTCCTGTCTGTCGTAAGAAATGTCCAAAACGTTAGAATCGGGTCAGTGTGGCACAATAGAGACCATTCACACGATCTGTTGGTGCTTGGAAGAGCTACGTTAGAAAGAATCTTTCCAATTTTAAACATTAAAATGATCTATAAGGCACTATATAAGTTAATCTTTTTTATTTTTATAACGTTTTGTTTCCTGCTCTTAGAATATGATTAAGGCGGCAAATTAATATGGTGGTGATTAAAAACAAATAAAAATTTGTGAACAAAAAATGCAAACATCTAAAGGATAACATAATAAAACTCAAATCATATATTATAAAAAATTTATTTTTTATTATTTATATCTTAGTATTTATAAGCCTCATTTCCATAATATGATTGTGGAGCATCAACTACTTTCAAAGTTCCAGACATTTCAGTAACACCAAAGGAAGGATCATCAATTTCCATTCTGCAAGTGTAAAGTCCAGAGCTGGCAGGACTCACAGCATCAAGGGTAATACCGTTGCCATACATACTAGACTTCTGTAACTGTAACATGCAAAAACAAATTATTATCTCCATATTTATTAAAGTTATATTATGCCTTACATTAACAGTAACACCATCCAAATTTGTTACAGTGATAGGATTGGCAGAAGCGTATTTGAAAGAGTAGAATTCTTTACCATCCTTCAACCATGTCATGGATTTCAAAACTGAGGGCATTCCAACATTGCATCTCATTTCAACTCTTTCACCAGCATAAGCAAATGATCGTATTTTCATTTCGCTTGCTGAAAATACAATTAAAAGAATATTATATCCATTATGTTTCTCAAAATAATTATATTTTATATAATCTAATACTTTGTAAAAAAGAAACTTTTAGTCTCTCTTCTAACTTTTTTTTTTATTAATGAAACCTAACAATAAATATAAACATATCTTACCTGAAACAGCAGCAACGAGCATTGCAGCAATTAAAACGCACAATTTTGCCATGTTTAATTTCTTGGAAAATTCAAGAAGGTGAAAGAGTTACTATGAACTGCAGTACAGGCACAACTAACTTGAATAAAAAAATTTTTCTTTATATACGTTTCAGACCAGTTTTTGGTGTCCTTTAAGATTCGATAAGCTATTATTATCATTTTGATTAGTCGAGATCATCAGGTCATCTAATTTTGTTATAGCAACAACAGGACGATATTTAAGATTTTATAAGAAATTGAAAAAAATAAAGTAATTTAAAGGTTAATGGTTTGATCTTACGTTAGGCAATTTCATAATTTCTTTTAAAAATAGAATATCTTGTATTGCATTTCAATACAAGTGCCATATCTCAAACATTTATCAATTTTTGTAATACGCGTCGATAAAAAATGTAAAACTGCAGTAGTAGCTAAACTGTGTCAATAAAGGCTATTATATTGTTGCACCTGATCCTTTAAAGCACACAGATTCCAATTCAATTACATTATTAATCCCCCGTAGTAGTACTCAACCTACGAACCTGTCGACTTTTTTCCGACAAATGGTCACGTTGCCTTTGAAGGTGTCTACCTGTCTATCTCGGTTCTTTAGTCTTTGGCCTAAATTTAAATCGCCTTCATAGACACAAGATATTTATCAACTAAGTAAATGCCGAAAGTTTAGTGAATAGGAGGCATACACTACCTTTAACATAGTTTGCGTTTTATTGGTTTTTGAAATATCGGTCAACAAATATCTATTAGCATTTTGTACTAGGGACACTTTTGATATGTTCCTTCATAGTTGGTACTAACTTTCTAGATTGACCAATAGCTGAGGCTTGTTTTTTCTCTAACACCAAATTCTAGGGTTTTACAAATCTTATCTCTCTCTCTCTCTAAATATCAATCGTCAACTTCATCAAAATCTCTGACTATGTACTCAGAGTTAAGACTTGACATCTCTTAACCTACGGATGCAGCACGTCATCCAGAGAGACTTATGGGGTAGGGAATGCAATATCCCGCATGATCAATCAGAGAAAACCTTGAAGGAACGGTAAAGCACCTTTGTTGCAGATTTTGGCTCTAGTTCCCGGTGCAAGCACCACCGCCGTCAAAGCAAAAAAAACACGAAAAGCAAATTTACTCTGGTGTGAAGTAAAGGGGATTGAAAGAACTTGCTGGGTTATACAAAGTATAGAGACTTGCTAATTTGAATATATATTTAGAGTGTAGTAGAGTAAACCAGATGAAGTCTCTGAATTGCTAGTTACTGTCGAACATGGAATGAAGGATGTCTAATGGCCAGGGCATACCCTCTAGGTCTGAAAGCAGTTTGAAGCATGCACTTAAATGTTTTCCTGAGTTCCCACGGCAATGGCCCAAGAGAAAAATGGTTGCAATGCATCGCAGAGGTGTGGTAACAATTTTGTCGGAACATGCTAGTCTACCTTTCTGGTGTACAGACTGTACGAATCTGGATGCAGATGATAGTCTAGGATGGAATTTGAAATAAAGCTCTACAGATGTGAATAACAAAGTGCTTTGCTACTGAGCAATGTGGCGGCACTGCTTGGTTTTGTGTGTGTAAAAAGACGAATACCTTAGAGTTTAAAGCGGAAATGATTCTTGGAGAGGTTTTTGTTACTGGGTTTGATATTTTTAAAGGTTGAGTTTCTTCTTCTTTACTTTAAATATTCTTATTTCTTAGTCATATCGACTGCCAAAGAGAAGAACTTGTCGTGAGGCAGCCGCCCAAGGGCAGCCAAAGTTTTGGGGCATCCAAAATCCAAAACCAGCAAAAAAGTTTAATAATGAAATAATATTACATTGATTAAAAATATAAATATAAATTATAAAAAACTATACACTAAAGATAAGCTACACACGTCGGTCGGTCACAGTGCTATGATAACGCTGCTGTGATGGGTAGACACAAAAGTGGTGTTCAAGAAAGAATAAATGAGAAGAACTATCTGGCAATGTTTGTGAACTGTGATAACCACTCACTAAACTTGGTTGGTGTACACGCAGTCAAACAGGACGCAATAATGATAAAATTTTTTGGAACGATCAAGCTCTCTACGTATTTCTTTCCTCGTCAACTCAACGCTGGGAAAAACTCAAAAACACTGAGCCTACAGTTCCTAAGTCGGAGTCTATAACAAGACGGAGTGCAAGGGTAGAAACTGTAAAGCCCACCTTGACGATATACTTCAAGTTCTCCAGGTCATGATGGACGGTACATATGAGACTAGTAAACCAAGAAGTGAAGCTAGAGAGTTGTACAACCGTATGTTAAGTCACGATTTTCTAACTAGGTTTTTGGGATAAAGAACTCATTCCTATTGAACGGGTTCAAAAGATACTGCAAGATCCGAGCATGGACTTCCACGATGCTGCCTCAGATTTAAAAGCTCTGAGAGATCATTTTTACGATGAAAGAGAAACTTTGATAACTGAAACTCTAGAAGTTGGATTTAGACTCTGTCAAGACTGGAATGTTGGAACCAAAAATATAATCAAGACGAAAGAAGAAAATGACTCGAGAAACGTCGACCGATGCCGGATTAACATCAATGAAGACAAGGAAGGTACAGATTTAATAAGCTCTTTCTGGATGATTTATTTGGACTTTCTTGACCTCGACACTTGGAGTGCTTAACTCGGAGGACATGCAGCTAAAAAAGATCTGATAAGTGTGTCCAAAATTCGAGGTTTACCATTGGGATCTCGTAAAGGGTAAGAGATACGAAGTCGGTTAAATGAGATAAAAGTTGCCGAGTCGAAGGGCCAGTTTCCTGGTGTTCTTGTTTTCTTTTAAGAATGCCTAGTCTACTAGACAGCAATTCTAGTTACAGCCCAGCAGATAAAATGGCAAGATCAAGATCTATTAGAATCTAGGGTAACCGAATAAATTTTGCCCAGGAGCGGCCAAAACCCTAGCGCCGGCCTTGCGTGGTTATCTATTTTGCCTTAATACGAATTGATAATTTCTCTAGCCACGGTGATTTAATTGCGTCTGGTGTAATATCAACTATCACAGGGTCTTGTTGAGCATCATTAGGCACTACAAAGAGTTTGATTTTCAATGACTTTTTCATGGCCAAACCCATGGAGAATCTATTTTATGAATTAAGGTTCCAATCTTCTTCTGCACGGTCATTATATTGCTGTCCAATTCTAGGAACACTCCCGTTAGTCTCCTCTCAGTCTTGGTACAATCAATTACAAGATGATCAAAAATATTACATTAATGTTTTTTATCTGAGGTTTTTTAAAGCTCGCAGTGCATAACAAGAAATAGATGCAGGAACTAACTTGATTCTCACGCATGTTTGAGTATTTTCATGTCCGAAGATTGTTTTAGTTATGCCAGTTTTATGATTTAGTTTTCTTCAATCAAATAAGATACTTCAGAGCTTTTTTACGAATGATAATGAATCCACTAGTTTCACTTACATTACAAAACTTGCATTCTATTCTATCTATGTATCTATTGATAGAAGTCAAAAGGTGTCAAAACAGCACAAAGTCATGATGATTTCTAAGCAAACACGTGTTACATACTTAATGTGACATAAGACATACATATTCATTATGTACCCCCCCTACAAACTCTCACTTGTGATTAAAAATAGTTTTCATTCATTAAATATCGGAATATTCATATTTTATCAGTTATTCTCGTCTTGTTTTTGCTATTTCACAGGCTTCAAGTTTCAAAAGCATGCTCTTTATCTTAACATATTTTTATAACTGTACCAAGCAGTTTTTATTTAAGATAAGTTATCGTAATGAATTTAGCAATAATAATGTGTAATAACAGAAACATTGTAACTTGAACTTGGTTTTTAAAATAAATTAGATAGTGGGTGTAATGTAATGAATGTGATGACAATGAGTAATAACTTTTTATCATCGTGTGATAGGAAAAATTTATTATTCTTTTAAACCTCATAAATCTAAAATTGTCGTAATTTGAACCAAGTAAAGCATCTAACACATACTCTCGTCTGGCATCTTCCAGTTTGACTATTTAAGTTTAGGCAATCAAAAAATTAAGACACAAACCGTGATCAGGAAGTTTCTTCTTAAATGGGTCAGTTCAAAATTGTTAATTACTTTAATAAAAGCAGTTGTTTCATTCAGTTTGATGGTTAGAATTCTAAATTTTTTACAACATTCTTTGTTGATCTTGTTTTTGACACCAGTGCTATCGATGTCATTAGCTTGGAAAATTTTTAAATATACTTGTTATTCTCATCAAGTTTATATTGCTCCCGTCTGGAATTATTTAGCGGGTCTGTGACCTTAGGTTGAAATTTATGACATTAAGTTAAGAAGAACAAGAAATCTTCCACACTTTTTGATGTTTCATGGCAGCGGTTCATAAGACGTCCATAGACAAACTGTCTTATTTTGAAAGAAAAGTTGTCTTTTATCTCAGTTAGTTGTAGAAGCAAATCTTTTCTTATATACAATTTCTTCTATACTCTTCACATCTTTTTCTTTATCAATCTCTACTTCCTACTACTTCATCCTTATTCATATTTATTAATTTACCAGAATTTGACAAGAAGGTACGGTTTACAATACTGTACTTGTTGCATGTTGCTTATAAGCTTAAGAGTGTGGTTTTCACAAAAAAAAAGGTAAAGTAAAGAATTGGATTTGGCCCACATCACATTTAATTTGGAACTGAAAGTCATGAGTTTCCACTGCCTGCGTAATACTTAAGACTTAGATATTTGAATAAAAAAGCAAAAAGAGAAAGACTGAATTAGGATGTAGTCTGGTTTTGGCTTGCTAGAGGAATAAGTGAGAATCATCCAAAAATATTCCATCCAGGTAGTCAAGAGATACTCATCCTGATCATGATTGATTAATTAGGCTGTATGGTGCAGAAATGCACATGTGAGTCAAGTTCAATTACTCGTGTAAGAAGAGAAATCCTGTCACCTCCGCTCTCGTATTAAAATCTGGAAATTATTTACGTTCACGTGGATTAGGTCGTGACTCGTGCGTTACACGCCGAGATGACGGCCCGTGCCCAGTTTTAGTATAGTACTATATTTTAACTAATACTCAGAGGGAAACTGTAGGAACCAAAGCAAGTGAAATTCCAACTGGATTCTCTTTCGTACTATACATACAGATAAGTAATCTTCCAAGGCAGAAATTTATCTAGAGAGCCAAAATCAGTAAAACGAACTTTTTTTTAGAAAAGTATATTACAGTCTTTCAAACAGCTGTCTACTGGATTAGTCAAGGAAGAAATGAATAGAAGAGAAAAGAATATCTTGTTTGGCTAATAGCGCGGTGGCTCTAAAAGTAATTCATAAAAAAGTCTAACGTCAATAAATTTTAAAGTTGCTGTACACAGTTCTAAAAAATTGTTTTGGGAATCAGTAAGCAGTAGATCATATCAGCGCTAAGCACGCAATGTTATAGATCATGACATCATAATTGTAATCAAATTTTACTTTATTGTTAGAATTCAGTTTTATAACTATTAGAACCTTTACAATTGGTTAGTAGAGATAAGTTTATTAGCTCCACCCGTCCTTTCCTTTAATTTGCTAATTGCTTAATCGCTGTCTTAGTAGTTCTAAAGTACCGTAAGTCAAATTTTGGTTTTGGTTTTAGTTAGTTTCTTATAATGCAATATCTAAAACACTTTCTTCGTATAAAGCGATTGCGTATCTATTGCAAAAAGCGTTTTGACTGATTACAACAGAAGTATTTTGTTTTCCCAGAATGGTTTAGAGACTAAAGTTTATTCCAATCGAGAAAATAAAGCAAAAAATAGATCAATTGCTTTTATTTTTAATACATCAATATTTCTAAAATATTACAGGATTACATGAAAATGCTAGTAAATGTTGTGAAAATATTTTTATTTAATGTGTCTACTTCTATATGATAAATTGATTAAGAAGAAATATTTTATGTTAATTGTAAAGTTATCTGTGATATGTAAACAAGACCTAACATAAACTTTACATTTTATAAAGAATACTTCGACATTACTCTTAGTTTATTGTACTTCATAATAGCTTTAGTAACTATGATCTTTTAAATTAATTTAATAAAGATTTTTATAGTAAGCAAAAATAAGAAATTTTTATTGTTAGTATTACTCCTTAACTGAATAAACTGTCAATGTGCCGGACATTCTTGCCATGCCATGTTCGGTTTTTAATTCACAAGTGTACAAACCAGAAGCACGCTCTTTTACATCAGTTAGTGTAATTTTGTTCATTTTTGATTCATCTTCCTAAAAGAAGAATAATTCCATCATGATACTAAGTACGGCAAAATGGGATTACTTACATTTAATGGGACACCTGGTAGCTCAAATGTAGTAACCGGCTGTGTATTGGCAGGAACCACGACATAAAAAGGCTGATTATCCTTGTACCACTTAACGTGTTCTATATCATGTTTTTCATGGTCCAATTCACATGCTATATTAATAGTTGTACCAGATTTTGTATATGAGGGCATTTCCATTTTACTTCCTGCAACTTGAAATTTAAGTTAAAATTAGAAAGCGATCGAAGTAAGTATTTAATAGTTTACAGAGAGGATAAATCATGTATTCTTACCTGTAACTATTGTTACAGAAACTACACACAGCAAGAAATATTTTTCCATCTTGTAAAACGAGATTGTTAACACTTCACCAGATGGTAAACGAGTAAAATAAATCAAATCAATTATTGACTTCCCTTTTATATCCATTTTATTGTTGAAAAAGGAAATTATTTCTTTTTCTTTGTTATTTACCCCGAGTTTATCGTTCGGTCTTCGACAAAGTTCATTTGCACTCTGTTTATTGCTTTTGTATGTATAATTTATAATTTTATTTTTTATTTCAAAATCATCGATGCACTATTTATCAATAAAAGAATGCAACGTCCTTGCAATTCATTACTTTTTTCTTTAGCATAACAAGGCTCTATATCTCAATTAAATTTTCAGGTTTCAGACTTGTTCTTATTAATAACTAATAATAACAATATCTAATGGAATATGTTATAAGCGCTAGGATTACTATTAGTATTATTATTATTACTTTGCTTATACCCTTGCCGCCAACAGTACTAGAAGCAAACTGTTTCATAACCATAAGTATCTGTTGGTTTTAATAGTTTAGCAGATTTATAAACGTTATTTGCATTAATTTATATTTCCACTAAAGCATTCAGTATGACAGAAAGCAATGGAAGTTCACGACCACAAGCTATAAGTTGCCACAACACCGGCAACTAAAGACCCCAGACATGTAATTAGGTGATTAAAGCGCCATTGTTCCCCCTGGCTGACAGCTCAATCAACCGGCTTTTTGTTGCCTGGAAAGAAAAAAAAATGTGATTATTATTTAAGAATGAAACCCGCATTAAAAAACAATTTTTATCTGGTTCGTACCACGCCAAAATGACAGTTTAATAATGGACCAAATTAGTTACGTAGCGGCTTTATTTCAGTAACATCTAATGTTGATATGGAGTGAGATGCAGGTAATTATGTACAGGTATATAATAACATATCAATCAGGATATAATTATACGTCCTTTGAATGTAGTTTGGACGTTGTCCGTAAATTCAAGACTATTAAATCACAGGTTGTTACCTGCTTACTTGAAATCTAATATTAAAAGTTAAGTTGCTTTCCGAGAGGATGGCTAATAGAATTTTTATTACGTATAAGAATGTATGTTTCGCTATACGTATTAATTTTTATTTTTTACCTTCAGCTTTATTATATTTTTTTAACACCGTGTGATCAAGGTGTGACGGTTTTATAAATAGGATCAATAAAAAAGGAAAACTGGACAAACCTTTTAAATTAATTTTTTCTAGGATCCATGTTGAAGAAATGCATTGTAAGATTTTAAAATTGTTTTCGGTAACTAACAAGGATAAGAAAGATATAAAAAAAGAAATGATGGAATGCTTCTATACATAAAAAGATATAACACTATCATCGATAGTTTCAACACTGACAAGTAAGTACCATATTATGGAAACTAACTTTTGGTGTTAAAACAAGTCATCGCACCTTCGAAACGTTCAACGCTTGCAACAACATATTATTGTATACAATGGTTTATTGTGGAGGGTCAGTTTATTTTTAAAATCTTACGCGGAAAGTTCTTGCTTGTTGTAGTATTCGAGTACTGATAAATCCATTTTTGGAGTTTCAGATAATACGTGTTGCCCTATAGAAAAATACAAAATTTAACGTGTCTTAATGTCAGAAAATCCTTTCAAACTATGAGCAGTTAGCTATTACAACTCTAAGTCATTTTGACTGTTGAAGTGGAATTTTCTTCAAACGGACATAACTTGACATATCCTGGAAATCTCCCCGCTTTTGTAACTTTAACCTAAGTTAGTATAAAATGCCGCCGTTGCTAGATGTAGGAACTAAATGATTTGTAGCAAAATTGAGGCCAAAACTATTTGTTACAACAGGTACTTACAATGCGTATTCTCGTCATTTCTTCTTTTTGATACTCAAAAGTGTTTAGAATTCTAAACGAATAGTGACTTTTTTGTATTGTTTTGATACTGAATCTTCGGCTCAATAAACAGAAAATAAAATATTTGTAGGAAAACGTGACGGTTTTAAATATCTGCCAACTGGTTTGGTTTCCAATTATTTTTTGTTCTTCTTACCCTTGATTTAAAAGGAATACCATAATTGTTAATTATTGTCAGCCTTAAGAAGATCAAATTAGAATTATAGACATCGCTTAGTCAATTTGGCCTTACCTTCATTAAATTTTCGACAGTAAAGTACAGCAAAATGCAGAAGCCCAAAGAATATTCATTTAAGACTTTGTTAAATTTTATTGATTTCATTATAATATCTAGTGCACGATTTTGTGTTGTGATGCCTACGTTTCATGGTTGTCAAATGTTTTTCTGAGTTTTGTAGCACAAACTTTCTCATGTTTCAGCCACATCGAATGTCATCTTACACATCATAGGTAGAGATACTGTGCATACAAGGATCTCTTGAGTCCGACACCAAGTTCAAGCCTTAGTTTTGATATCAAGGTTCTTGATTTTTTATTTAAAGCTACCAAGAAATCCCTTTTTATCAACATCGGCATAATAAAAATGCTTCTACTTTTTGAAGTTTATTTTATTACAATTGTATTCTCGTTTGCGGTTTTGTTAGATTACTGAGTTCGACCAGAAAAATCATAGAAAACCAAAACTCGAGATATAGTTTATAGTGTTGCTATGTTTAGTTTTCATTTTGGTCTTGCTAGATGTCAACCAACCCAACTTTTTCTCTGTTAGTTTTCGAAATAAGGCGAAAACGAGTTTCGAACTAACCATGGTTTGTGAAAATTGTGTGTGTAATGATTTTTTTACTGACTGTATTTGCAACTCATCGCATGTAAAGAAAATGTTTTCTTCATACGTGCAATGTTGAAAAGCTATGTGTGCCATAGGAGGTCATTCTTACCAAACCATTTTTTTCAATCCATTTTTTCCACTGCATTTTTTCCAATAATATATTTTTCCACTAACAATTTTTCCAAAAATATGCTTTTCCACTAGCAATTTTTACCACTAATATTTTTTTTCCAACAAAATGAAAATCTTGAAATTTAAACATTTATTTCTAAAAGTACCTATATCAAGACTTATACTGATACTATCAACAAACAACTGATAGTATCAAAACTGAATATATTGACCGACAGCTCTGAGGTACTCCTCTGTTTTTGCTTCGCTCTTCAAATTTAGAAACGACATCGTAGATTGTTTCCTCGATTTTTATTCGTTCCGATTTCTTGATTTCTTAGATAAAAACGTGTATAAACTTGGGTGATTCTTCTCCACGATCACTTGAAATCTGTGGTGCCAACCCTCGGACAGGTTGTTGGTTCTCGAAAAACGTTGTAACGCAGCTTCATTTCGATTCCATAGATTAGGTTAGGTTAGGTTAGGTTAATATTGGAAAAATGTTTTGGAAAAAAGCCATTAGAAAAAAAAACTATTAGAAAAAAACCAGTGGAAAAATGGATTGGAAAAAAGAACTTATAGATAAAAAGCCATTAGAAGAAAAACTATTGGAAAAACCATTGGAAAAAATGGATTGGAAAAAGTGTCGTACAATTGATATACGCAGCGTTGCAGGAACGTTTTATTTCTCATGTGCTTGCAGTTTCTTTTTCTCGTTAAAAATAATAGCTGTTAAGTATCATAATTATTTTTTTACTCACTGTTAAGTTCGTGAAGTTTTTTCGAATTGACATAACCTTAGAAATTTTATACGAATTTTCTGCTTCGAGAAATTTTTTTATTTTTTATTCTTGCTTTTCTTTTCTACGAGAATCCAAGCGTTACCTTGTTTTGCAGCTTGTTGCTTTCTTAGATGTTAACGCTTTTAATTAAAACATTTTTAGTTTTACGATATCTATTGCATGACAGGATAGTACTAAAGAAGATACTATAGTTCAAACGAAATGCGTAATACGGATCTAATTGGCCTCAGATGATGTACTTGCTTACTCTATGATTCAGTGGAACGTTTGCATGACAAATTAGGCGCCACTCTGTTCCGTATGAACGCTGTAAATGGACGAGAAAGAGAAATAATCATCTTTTAATTTTATCTCTTAAAAAGTTGTTCAATTTTTATGGTTTTGTAATAAAAGCACAAGATATCGCTTTGCATCCTATATACTGGGTCGGTCTGAACTCATTCAACATTTGTGCTATAGCTCAACTCACAGCATATGCTAGTTAACTAAGCATTGCTTTCTAAAATTTAATTTCCTTTTAAATAAGTAAAATAAATTAACATTACTATCTGAAAAGAATAGTGTAATGAACAAGGTCATATTCTTCTTGCATAACATGGGCAAAGTCACTGCGAAATCCTTGCTATAGTATGAAGACTTACTAATTGTACAAAATTCTTCGCAAAATAAATTTTGTATTTGACAACTTGACTCTTGGATTTTTAAATTAAATTAAACACCACAAAAATAATTTTATGGAATAATTTATTGTATTTATTGCACTTAAGTACATTAGAGCAAAGTGCAGTACCGTGTGTTGAAGAAACGTAATTGCAATTTTATTTGGTTCGCCCAAGAGTCCCTACTTTTTGGTAACAAGTGCATCACACTTGCTTAAAATGTACTGAAAAGTTCCATCCTCCTTGCCATGCAACTTACATCAGTCATTGGCTGTGTTCAGCAATGATATTCATGATTATTAATGATCGTTCAAGAAGTTTATTATGCCAATTTGCTGATTCCTTGTAAACACAAACGTTGGTTAGGCTCAAGCAGTAGAGATGTTTATTCAAATTACAGTAAAGAGTGTAGATTCCTGTTCCGAAATTGTTTGCTATTGCTTTCTTAAGCAAAGCTTGGAAAAACAGTAGAAACAGTTTTAACTTGGAAGGACATTATTGTAAACAGCTAGCTAATTTAGCACATTGACGCAGCCTTTAGCAGCATTTATGTTACGCTAACTACCGATAAAAAATGACAGTATAGTTATGTATATCTTAGATAATTGTATTGTCTGGTACGAAAACCGTCTATAGACCAAATCGTTCTACAATGTGATTGTTTACTCTTGCGATTCCTCAACTTCTGGTTTTTTTCGATATCATCACCCAATAGTGTTGTTGAAATAGTATCAGATTGTTTCTTTTTTGTCTTCTTGCATAAACAGCAGGTGAGTTTGACTAACTGATTCAAGAATATTTTTCGAAAGTCATTCCTGAGAATTATTTTGTCACATGTGTTTTTTATAAGAGCTGCTACAGCTTTAGAATTTTCTACCAAGTGCATAGAGATGAGAGGTTTAGCAGTGCTACGCAAGCAAGCCCATGAAGCATGCTTACCTCGGCAACTACTTTTATTTATTTCTGAAATTGCGTTTTCAGATAATTCCAGTTTAAATAACCATCGCTATGATTGATTAGTTTGTTTGTCTGTCTGTACATGAGACAAGTATTCTTTGCTAAACTAGCTCTGTATAGAATTGTCATTTCTAATTACCAGATGACTTTTTTTAGATAAGAAATAATTAAACATTACTCGGACATAATTTGATAAACAAGGCAGAAGATTGACGATTTCCAAAGTACATTTTGGAAGGCAGCTAATTGTACTAATATTTAGTAATACTTTTATAGGTCTAGGCATTCACTTGATCAAATAATTTCTTGGTTTATTTGGATTTAGATGTATTCTGAGGACTAGAAGAAACTAGATACACCACAGCTACATCAGCCACGTGTTTTCCTGCAGTATGATTTTCTCAAGGTTTGCAGAGGAACGAAAAACCTGTATAGTGGTCACTCTTTAATTTGCCTTCTTGTTTCTAAGTTGGTGACCCAATTCATATTAACGAAACGAGTAAGATTTTCTCCAACAAGTTTTAAATTCAATTTGACAATTTGCACCTGAAACGGTTTTTATTTGGACTAAAAGTATTGTGATACTCAATGTTTTTGAAACTGGGAATATTGAATTTCTCACTAGCCTTAAAAGGTAGTAGTAGGTAGTTTTTGTGGATTCGCAGTTCTTGTTATTTAGGCAAAAATCTCGAGAGATACTGCATATGGTCAAGTGGTAAGAAAACGGAAATGATTCCCTAATACAAAACTATTACATTTTCTACATTTTGTGTAGATTTTTATAACAGTCATCAGTAATAGGCTTTGCTAATTAGATACAGGTTACATTAACCTAACGAAGTTATAACATTACAATTATTGGAAGGTACAATCATAAATCATCTCAAAGGGATACTTATCATCATAATCAACAATGCAGTGCCAATTATTATTGCTTGAGACCTTCTTAATAGACTTTGTTACAAAAATATAGCATGGCAAAATTGAACATTAAAAAATCAACAGCTTTATTGCATTTTATTCCAAATTAATGTTATTAAACTGTGTCGGCTATCGGTTACAAGGAATAAACAAGTGTGACACGAAAATAAAAATTTGTTTTTTGTTTAAATTAATAGCTGTATAAAAATTAATCAGTTGGTGTATTATTAATTATTATAGTATAATCTTTCGCTTCATTAAAATGACCTAAAACATCCTGTGTTTATTCATATTATCAAAAGAAAAAGACGGTAATTTCAAAAGCAACAAAAGAGACGTTATTATATCGGAATTATAAATGGTTACCATCTGCAACATTTAAATATAGAGAACAAACACTTATTCACAAATAAAATTAAAAACTTCCACCGATAACCTCTTCTTTGTTATCATCAGTCGGCGGCTTGTTTTAAATAATAATTATTAATCATAAAAATACTAATTACATCACTCATATTTCTTGTTAATTAATAAATGCTCTGTTAAATGAATTATTTATATATACGACGTATTTTTAAACACACCATTTTTATCGTCTGCTTTAAGCTTCGACATTTCAGGCTTTCTAGAAGGTCAGATTGACGTGGGGATAAATAAACTAAGGCCAAACCGGATGAATTCAAAAATGATTTATATAGAGAAAAATAAAAAAGGCTGATATGATTGAAAAGGCGGCGTTTTTTAAAATTGTACTTATCTTATGACCTTTCAGTGAACCTTTTATTATGGTTTAATCTACATCATGAAAAGGTATTAAGTAGAAAAACCATCTGTATGGGATTGACCTCACTTCCTGTGGAGTCTTTAATTATTACAATAATTACTAAGATATTTATAAAAAAAGATTCTTTAGCAATAATATCCGCTCATGCTTGAAAACGATTCGCTTTGTATTCAGATACAATAATTATTTTATTTTCAGACTGAATTAATATACTACCGCTGCATAAAAAAGCAAGAATATTATTGGAAATGACTCTTTATAAATAACGTGTAAGATAAATCATGTAAACACATCTTAATACAATACATATTTATCTTAATAAATTCTGTATAAGCTTCAAATGAATTTAGATGTCAGAACTAATTAAATATCTTAAAAAGTTCCGGAGAACCTGTTTACAAGAAAATATTTGCAATAAATTAAGATGAACAAATCTATTTGTAAGCAATGGGAATGCTTATAATCATAAACTAGAATTTTCTTTCAGTTTCAGTTCACTTACAAGGTTTTATTTTGTTGATGGAAGAAGATTAAAAGTTTAAAATGGATTATCTGCATTCCATTTTCTTAAAGTATTGGTTTTATTACGATTGAAATATTTATTTAAAAGTTTTCTAATAGTTGTTATGCTTGATGTTTAATTCTTTACAGAAGCTTTCAAATTTTTCATTAATATATTTTTGACCGATATCTCTTCTCAATATTTTAAGTACTTATTCCAAGTCTGCAAAATGTAAGATCTATTTTACCAGATCGCCAAACCTTGCTTTTTGGTTTGTTTTTCACAAGAACTATTTCAGGATGACCATCATGTGCTAAAATCAGAGTCTGTTCTCTCAGCTGTTTTGGTATGATAACAATGTTCCTGTCAGGATAAAATTGTTAATATTACGTAGTTTTCTTTTTTTTTCTTTATTAACTCTTATAAGTTCTTTTGGTCATGTGTCTATCCTTAGTGCTCTTTTTACTTCTATTAATTTTCCAACTTCTTTACTTTTCTCAGAAAATTCATTCATTATTGAAAGCTCTATTGGTTTCAATAGCATTATGATGCTGTTGATGTATTTATCTATATTATTTACTTCCAAAATTGTTTTGATTTCTTTCTTATTGTTTATAAGACTTTATAAGCGATTGGTTATATCTGTTTTCTTTGTAATAAGTTAGTTGTACTCATACACTGGCAGTCATAATTTAATCTTTCAAATCTCAAGTTTGGTTTTGATTAAGGGAAAAAATAGATTTTTAATTTTTTGATCGGTGATTAATCTAGAATTTTTTCCAAAAAGATACATGTAGAAATGTTCACATCCTCACACCAAAGCTGAAACTACTTCCTTTTTTGATTTGTATCACTTTTCCTTTTGAGTTAATCTTCTATCGGCATATCCTACATTGATAGCATTTTGCTCCTAAACCTATAGCTGTAACGTTTGTTTTTGCATTTGGATCAACACAGGATAGTTTTTTGCCACCGGAAAGTCTATTTTCAAATTTTTCAAAATATTCACTATGTAGTCTCTCGCAATATTGAAATCGTTTACTTTTAAAATTAAACTTCTTATTCGTTCGGTTCAGGTTAAAAATCCGAAATAGATCCTCCTATATTGGAGATTAAAGTAACAAACTTATCGCTTCTACCTTGGTTTCAGGCTGTCTAAACTCTTTAGTTGCTTGAACCTTACTTATATCAGACTGTAAATGAGTTCTTTTAGACCAAATATACACTTAGCTTTATTTAAACAAATGTTTTTTCATAGATTATATTTACCAAAATGTCGTCTACGTAGACAAACATATTCATTTACAATTTTGAAATATTTACAGCATTAATCTTTGAAACAATTCTGATGCTTTCGAAATGCCAAATGATAAGCATTTTTATTGGTACATACCTTAGTGAGTTTGGAATGACGTAATTAATATTTAGATTAAGTAGATTATTTGTTGTTGGTGTGGAATATTTTTCACAAATAAAATTTTTGTTTACTCTTGTCATATCTACAGTCAACACAAATACGGATATTATTCTCCTTTAGCATTATTGTCATTTGCAAGCACCTCTACATTCAGGACCGTAGCTAAGGGTAGGCAGAGTAGGCACCCGCCTAGTAGCGCAAAAGGCAAGGGACGCCATAATAGCACTAGGAAATAATGTAATTCCTTCATATTAAAAAAAAACGCAACTACATAAATAAACAACAATGATAAAAATAATTTGTCAGTTTAAAGCTACCCGCTGTCTAAAGTTTTGTGCAATTTAAAACAACAAATGAGCAGTAGCAGCACGAACTGGATTGTTAGTGAATTTATGACACAAGAATACTAAGTTTTAATGGTCAACAAATGTTTAGAATTTTTGAATTTTAAGAAAAAGAATAAAAGAGGGTTTAAAGAGTAAGTTGGAAAAGAGATAAAAGCTTTCTCGGACTTTTGGTAACAAAAGGGCTTGTACGCAATGTAAAAAAAGTATCGTCACCCTCACGCAAAATATAGTTAAATTGACTATACCGTATGATTAATATAGGCACAACCAAATGTATTGTTAACTACACAAATTAGAAATTGTTAAATTTTTATTGTTATGACAACTATAATGAATGGTTGTATGTTGACCAAAAACTCTAGTAAAAGTAACAAAATAAAAACGTTATATTAACAACTAGAATTGGTTTAAAAGACAACATTCATAATGTCTCCCCACAGATAAAGTTTATATAAATATTATATAATACATTTATATTATATGTATATATAATATAAATAAATAGACAATAATAAAAATACCTCCAGATGATCGTTTCACCTTGTTTGGACTCATCAATGAAGGATAATGAAAGCCGATGCTTGCACGTTTCATACTGGTTATATACAAATCAAATATAACATTTAACAGCACGAAGATACTAAGGCGCCATCTACTAGGAACGCCGAAAAATAAGAACGTATT
>VTPC01003121.1:57247-71354 GCA_011009095.1 Ignelater luminosus
GTTATACCCAATAGCGGTTTATTTCGAGTAGGTATCTCAAATAAACCGCTTATAATAATCAAGATCTTTACACACATGTTTATTGTGAAATTCTATTTTCAAACAATGCAATACTTAAAAATCAAATAAATTCACTTGGAAACTTCCTGTTTCTAAGAAATTACGTGCTTTTCCTAGTACCTACATAGTAGTTTTGTGCTCTAAGTAATTGAATTAGTTTGTATACCAGGTACATACATTCAGGTTATTCAATTACCAGAGTTTCTGGTATATTTGGTTTATTTTATTCTAAATTCACGAAAAGTTGTTTCCAGGAATAGGTAATAATAATTCTATAGTATTCTGGAAAGCCTATTGGAGTAATACTATATTCAACCCCTATATTGTTTCACTTATACTGGGTGTCTCGCGGAAGACCGATTTTCCCTAGGTAAGGTTTTTAACCCATTCAAGAATATTCTGCAAATTCCTTACTCTGCGTACCGTAAAGAGGCTCGTAGTTACTTGTTATTGTTCGTACAGTTTAGAATTTCATATTAAGTACTCTGTGTGGATATAATACTTGCCCATTAATTGTCCCATACAATTGATGTTTCGAGATTTACTTGAACTACGCGCAGACTTATTTTGATAACATACAGGATGATCGTTTATAAAAAGTCAGTAATTGTTTGTTCTTCAGCTCTTTCTTTCTTTCTCACTTTTTTATATTTAATATCATGGTTTTTTGTTTAACTTTCTTGAAATTGTGTTGCTGTCAGTTATCGTGTATATTTTTGCATTGCAACCTCTTACTACATTATCCAGCACCGGTGGAAACCCATTTAGCAAAATGTCTAGTAGCTGCAGTGTTCTACTACATTATTTGGTATCTTGCATAATGCAGTAAACATTGTCGAAAACTAAATAGTGTACAATTAGCCCAGTCAAATTAGACTTTTCGGGCGAAAAGAATTCCACAGTTTTGAAACTTGGCAAAGTTGTTCGTTGATGTCTAGTGTACAACATACTAAAAGACCCCGGAAGTGGGGGCCTGTTTAAAGGTCATTCTTTACGCTTTCTTCCAAATATCTCCCAAATTATTAGTCCTAGCAAAACGCACTCTATATACAAAATTAAAGTAGACAACATTTCCCATATAAAAGGTTATATTCATTTGTTTTGTAGGATTGATAATTTTGAAGATATAGAGCAGAGAGTTCTTAGACTGTGGAGAAACGTATTTACTTTATATACTTATTTAAACTATATTTGTGTTATATACGTGTAATTTTTTTATATCGCATCTTTCCTTAAAATTTAAATCACTGTTAGATCATAAGTAATCTTCTTCGGGCAAAAACTTCATCGAGCTCCTCATCTTCTGGCGGAATTCCATTTGCACGAGTTCTCTGACAGTTGCCGCAGATTAAAGTGCATTTTATCCCAGCCTTTCTACATCCGCATTGTCCCTCACAACCCGCCGCACATTTGCAAAATATGATGTTCTAGACTGAATCAGTCGACAGGGGCTCCAGTGATCCATTGTTACCTTGGATCCACCCCCACTTTTCAGGTAGCAGGTGGTTGCCGAACCACTGCTGCACTTGTAAGAACACTCTAAATGCGTGCTGCTGGGCTGAGCCTTTCGTAGGTGGCAGTGACGGAAAATCAGGTTTCACCTTGTTTGCAAATTTCAAGTATGCGAAGTATCTATGGCTGTTCAATTCGTGTTCACAAGCTTGATAAAGTCTTAAAAACATTTGCTTACCAGCTCCTGACACTTTCTCTGGCGTCGATAAGGCATACATCGGCAATGGCTTTGAGTCTTTAATGTTTCCCAGGCATTTTCACAATCTGTGCTTTACTTTTTCTATAAACAGATGAGATGGTGCCGCACGCACTAAATGCATGGATTAAAAAAAATACTTGTTGAGTATTCAAGTTTTTGGAACTCAAACGAAGAATATGTTTTTGCTTCAACATTTCCTCTTCCTGGTTTGACGAAAAATATGTTTGTTTATGATGTGTTGTAGTCAGTAGTTAGTCAATGCCTTCAGTTACCATCTTCTGTGAGAGCATATAGATCAACTTTGTTTTGTTGTTTTCATAAACATGAAGTGTTCTTGCTTAACTGTCACCCTCATGGTCTCATCAAAATTTATGACTACAGATGTTTTTGTGCTTTATCTTTGTCTTTGTTCAGATCGTTTAGTGCTGTTGGCGGAGAGCCATCAAAAACAACAGTACAATTGTCACCAAAATATTTTCTAACGTAGGTCACATACTGGTTGCATACGTGGGAGAAAGTGGAGCCAACACTTCGTTTCACGCGATGAAGAAGAAAACCACCATCAATGACATTAGCAGCAGTCTTGAGATCTAGTGCTGTTTCTTCAATGGAAAAAATTCATACAAGGCAAATTTCTTGGTTTTCCTCATTCCGTTTTCGTTGAAGAGAGCTAACGGGAAAGGCGCCAATTCGTACTTTAATAGATCCTTCAAGTCTTCTTCACTTTTCTTCGTGATTGCGATCCTTTGAAATATGAAAAGAGAATCAAAACTTTAATAACATTTTTAATTTTGATAGTGTCTTTTCGATTTTGCTTTATCTCTCTAAAATTTCGCCCAATTAACTTTGTCATGGTGACCTTTCTCACTTCCAACGGTTTGTGCCAATTTACATTGCAGTTGCCAACTACGCCTGTAACAAGAGATACCATTGAAAGAGATTTTGGATAAGGAGGATGGTGGCTGAATCACTCGGACAACTTTTTCCTATCCTCTTCATCCCTAGTTTGTCGTGATGTGCGATAGTCTAAATGCTGTTCTCCTGTTAAGA
The DNA here is from genome assembly GCA_011009095.1 of Ignelater luminosus. Lineage (NCBI taxonomy): Eukaryota > Metazoa > Arthropoda > Insecta > Coleoptera > Elateridae > Ignelater > Ignelater luminosus. The sequence goes on from VTPC01003121.1 coordinate 60,069, forward strand.
ATTGCAACCCAGCAAAATCCTTCAATGAAGAGCAGATGGAAGTAGTTATGGCTATCCCACCAACCACTTCGTCATCACAGGCTTGGTTATTCCCCTTCCGCAGAAGAAACTGCTTAATTGTCATATCAGACTAGATGCCTGATCCAGGGATGAGGAACTCAATGAGGATTTTTGCCCGAAGAAGATTACTTGTGCTTTAACAGTAAAAGAACTCTCTGCTCTGTATCTACAAAATTATTAATCCTACAAAAAAATGAATATAACCTTTTTTTATAGGAAATGTTGCCTACCCTCCCGCTCATGTTCTAACAGTGCTGACTGATGCCCAGTATATTTGCTGATTTACTAAATGAATGGGTGTCTTGGTAGCATTTTGTCATGTAATACCGTGTGTGTCGGGGCAAGTTTGCGATAAAACAAATACACGCATTTGTTTAATGTGCAGTTTCTTTGCAAGCAACTTGCTAGAATTCTGTCAGTGTATAATATCTGGTGCCCGTCGTAGGTTTGCCCAGCTATATTGGCTGTCTGATAGGTCCTAGTTCCTTGCCCAGGCACTTAGCAAGTCAATTTGCTAAGGAACTGGGAACTCTAATAAGACTTATTTTTACCTACGTATTACCTTTACAGTTCTCAGTACTTTAAGACAAGTTTGTAACTGCCCTATGGCAGCATCCACCAACATGTCTTGACGTCTTCTACCATAGATTTGCAACTTTTTATTGCTACATTATTTATTGCTTTTTCTATGTGAAATATAAGAATTTGCCAGAGTCCCCTGAAAGCAGATTGTCTGGACTAGGGTTGTTGGATACTGACAGTCAGTAATATCCGATATAAATTTAATTTCAAATACTTATTGATACCTAGAAAATTTAGACACTTTTACCTATCAGAAACTACCTAAGATTTTTTTATTCTGCAATAAGTTTCGTTTCATATGAAAGACTGAAATGTATCAGGATTGATTAAGTGAAGAATTCTAAGAGAAAAACTAAATGCTAGAAAGTTACTAACACTCGAAAGTCAGTTTTTCATTCCATCAGTCACGAAGTATTGCACTATTTTGCCATATGTATGTGATAATCTTCATGAGACATATTTAGAAATGAAAGATTGTAAGATGTGTGTCAGTAACATTAGGGTTAATTTCTGGTGCAAAAGTGCATAGATCCTAATTTAGAAGAAAGATGTACAAGTATAGTTCGGCAGTGATCAAGCACCACGAATCCGACCTGTTTACTTTGGGTGTGCTTAAAATAAATTTGATAAGACTTTAGAAATGCTAGGAATATTTATAGTAATGCTTGATCTACGTAGCAGCTTTATCTTAAAGTTTAAACCATACTGACTTTTTTAATTGGTAGTGTTTGGTTCTTACACCCAGACTAAGCTGTTATATCTCGTAACGTATACTTTCAGTTGTAAATAATTACTTTTCGTACTTTTCTCATATCAGTGTACCAAAGGAAATGATTTACCATAGGACTACTAGATTTGTGTTATTGCTAGCCAAAATAGTTTAGTTGTGTATAAACGAAATTACGTTGCAGGTATTTATATTAGTTTAGTAGTCACAAATTTTCTGTAGTTAGTAACCAAAAGTCGTCTTACTATTTGCAGTTATTTTTTTCAGCTTCTGCATAGAATTACTTTTTTTAAAATTCTATTTTGATTGTATTTTCAGTTGATACGGTTTCTAAAGTCAAATGTAGTATCTGAAGCACTGAGATTTAAGGGTAGTATTCAAAAAATGGGCATTGGTATCTGATATTTTTATATCGTATTACCAACTCTAGCTTGAACACTAGCAAAGATCTATGGAATAAAGCTATCGGATTACATATAGCTACACATACCAAACAACTTTGTTCTCTAAATTCAAAATGTCTGGATTTCGGTCTAAAGGTCTTTAAAATGCTTCAATCGCGGAACTGAACGTCTCTGTGAATATTCCATTTGCATTAGAAAAAATCAAGAATTTATCATACCAATTCTTTGGCGTTTCCAATTTGGCGGTTCTAAGGACTATAGATGGAATTTTAAAATAATGGCAACCGTGTCTAGTGCACACACATCTTTATTCTCCATCTAAACCCATGCAGGAGAGGCTATTCACAGATGCTTGTTATTCATTGTTCAAATTAAGATTCCATCAGGTTTAACCAAGGTAATAAGGGTAGTATTTCTTTTACATACATAGCTACACATTCAGCTACATCACTTTGGTCAAAGCAATAACAAATATGTATATAAGACATAATATGTCCAAAAAATGATACAACTAAGCCAGTGACGTAACTAGAAATGTTTGCTCCTCCTTCCAAAAATTTTATCGACCCAATTCTGGATAATTTCTTGTTAGATTGTAACAATTATTTTTTCTAAGACATTTAGAAGAATTGTAAACTCTAATCTGTACGTATTTTTATTTCTTTAAAAATAATTTCAAAGACTAATCATTTTCATTGATTTGCTTTCACTTGTTACTTTTGACCAGCCTGTTGATTGGGTTGCTTACACTTCAAGGCTTCTTTAGAAAGCGTTTCACATTACTTGATAAGACTCATTTTGATAACAGACTTTGTGTGAAAAAAAAGACATCTCTAATTTTAATGTAGCCTCTGAATTACTTCAGGGCCGAACTCTAGGACTCAGATAGGCAATTTATGAAATTTGTTTCTTCTTAGTTCCATTTCTCTCGTTAATTCACAAATCCAGACCATTCTTATAAACGCAGGCAAGCAATAACTTCTGAGAAATTTTCATTCACCATTGGAACCGGATTGGGGGGCTTGCTTACGCCACTAAACTGAACAGATGCGTTTTTCAAGCCTTCTAGCTACTAATATTTTTAATTTTGATTTTTTTTAGAAAGCAAGACTGCATTCAATAACGTCAGTTCGTTTATTGTTTCAATATTTGTATTGTCCATAAACTTTACTAAAACTGAGGTTATATGTTTATTGAATAAATCATAGGTAAACAAAGAAATAGAAAAACAAAAAATTAATAGAAAAATTAAGACAGCTATTGTAAATTTAAGATTAATGCATATAAAGTAATCTTCTAGATAATTAAAATCATTTTTTAAATAGGTACTTGGAATTTCAAGGTAAACTCAACATTTTTCTGTTCGCAAATTATCATACACAACAATGTATAGGCCAAAAAGTCGGTACGAAATTAATTTCAGGCCATCCAGCATTCCGTGTAAAAGAACGTTGTTTTGCATTGAAAATTCACAATAAATTATGAAACCTTGTTTTATCAACCTATTATTTTCAAAAGCCGTTGTATACAAAGCAGGTTTTACCTGAGATCCTTCTTTAAATTCGGCGATGACTACTAATATATCGTTAGCGCCTGTGTAATTAATACTGGGAGATCTAGGTCTGAGAAACGGGTCAGTCAGATATTCAATCAAGTTATTTTGACACTGTTATTAAGAAGGTTTTATTAATTCTTAACCCTTTCTAAATTAATAAAAAAAGTCTAATAACTGTAGCGTGTTTATTTATGTATATACGGAGAAATCTAATTTGCAAAATGAGATGTTTTCAAGGATTGGTCTATGGATTTTGTTAAAGATTATAATTTTAATATAAAACCAAGATTTTTATAATTAACTTTATTTAAAGAAAATAATAAATCATCTGGCGATGGACAAAGGAGTAAAGTTCTTTTAAAAGTTTTTCTTTGTCATACTTACCAATTTTAATAACAAAAATTTGACTTTTATTTTTACAGAAGTAGGCAGTTTGATCGTAATGAATAACGAATGACGTGAAAGCTGAAACAGGCAAAAAGGACTATTTTACATTGTTAGATCAGGTACAAAAAAAGATGTTCTTCAGAAACGTTTTGCAAAAGGATAAATTTAAAGGTGCTAGGTTGCGAACAAGGAAGAAATTATATTTGTTTTGCAAAAAAGGATTTAATTCCTACCTTTCAGTATCACATTTCGTATCTCAAAGACTACCTACTGGCATTAATAACAATATTATTATTATTGAAACCTTATTAAATAAAATTGTTTGACATGTGAAACTGGTAAAGCTAGTAAAACATGGGAATTAATAAAATAAAGAGAATCTCCCTCTCTTCCGTTATTGTAAATTGAAAATTACCAGCTTGATTTTACAGGTTTCAGTTAGACTGTCTTCTGAAATCTTTTAATTGTAAAATTAAAAAAAAAGTAAAAAGCTATGCCCCGGGTGAGGATCGAACTCACGACCTTAAGATTATGAGACTTACGCGCTACCTACTGCGCTACCGAGGCCATTGAGTAAAGTGGTCCACACACAGGTATTTCATGTATAGATAATAATTCAAAATCGTTATTTAAACATGTTTTTATTTAATAAAACTTTTTATAAACATGATTAATTTGTTATGAATTACATTTTTAACATGGAAACTGACTTGAAATACTTTTATTCTATTTTAAACCTGAATTTACTGTATGTTTGTTACACACTGCAAAAATGAAGTTAAATCAATGTCTGAATTCGATAATATTGAACAGACTATACCTAAAGCCATGATTTCCAAACATCTATTTAAGAGGTCTTTACACCCAAGGAACTCACTTTTTTTGGAAATGCTTTCCATAAAACTTCTAGAAATCAATTCTGTTTGTACTTTTGATTAAGAGCTCCTTTTATTTTAAAGATTTTGTTGTAACTAAGCCGTCGGCTTATACTTGTAAATATGTTACCTATATTAAATAATCCTTTATGGTTACAACTAATAAGTATCAGTAAATTCTGTATTATATCATTAAATAATTTTGTAAGATCTGAAGATGTTATTTTAAAATAACAAAACTAGTAGTCTTGCACATAATACAATAAAGAATAGTTGTGTGGGAAATAGGCCATTTTCAATCAAGACTACAGGGTGACAACTATATTTGGATATAAATTTTTATTTGTCTTATCTTTGTTTTATTAGTTTGACATTTCTACTTTATGCTTTAGTCCGAATTATTTTCACATTAGCGTTTATTAGGTGTACGAAAAAAAGACCAGTAATAATAGAATTAGTTGAATCTGACATAAGTAACTTTTTCATCTTCAAATGAATATTTCAAGAATTAAACAGATCATTTTGCTTTCAATCTATTCCAAAAGGAAATGCTATTTTTTATTTAATTTTAAGCTAAAAACATTCAATTAATATAAACACAATTTATTTCAGTATTAAATGTTGCTGCAGCTATAAAAGGTACAAATAATTCAGTGTCATATGTTACACCATAGAATGGCACAGACGTCCGCAATTGTAGCACTGGACAAATCGCATTACATCTCACAACACATCACCAAGGAAAGCACTGTCAGCAAAAAAGAGTTATTATTTATTAACATTCTACAGGGAAATAGTGTGTCACTCTGTTACTCAACCTATACTAAAACTTGTATATTTATTTATTTGTAAATATATTTATTATTCAAATTCTTTGTTAACTCAGTTTCTCTGTTGTAATCATTAATGGCAATTCTGTGATATGTAACCTACAATTATTAATTTGTCCGTCTTAAAGTGACTATGTTAGATAACGATGTTTATAATAATAAATAAAAGGATAAAATAATTAATGTTATTTTACTTTATAAGCAGGTTAACAAAAGTAAACAAGCTGTGACAACTATCAAGGAACCTTAAAAAACTGAACTGATCTCTTGTAAAATACTGACAAGCTTTTTATATTACCAGTACATACAGAGAGTGGGATTCTGTAGGTTTTCGTAGAAAAAGATAATAATGATGTCCTAAAAATGTTCAGCAGAAATCTTGTGGTAGATCCTTTAAGAGGAAGTAGACAAAAGCAAAATTCTTCACTTTTACAATATATGTTCAAAGAAATACTACAAGTAGTTTATAAAGAATTACTTACTATTTGCCAAAAGCGATATTTTTTTTTCTACGAAAATTTACAATGTGCAAACGTCTAAAATATCTTCAAAGAAATATTACGGTAGTAATGGGTCTTAAGCAGTAACTGTGAAATATCACAACGGTTTCATGCATGCAGCAACATTATCAAAAACAAATCGGCGTCATTTGGAACTTGGTACTACATCTGATCGTTCAGGTAGCTCATGTATCTGTAAATATAGCTCGTTTACGACGCAGACTTAAACGCCTGAACAACAATCCTCGACCATTATTAAGACTGGAAGAAAAATTTATGCAAACAAAGAAACTACTTGTCAAATCGTTAAAAATACTTTGAAATCTTGAAAACTACAGAAAAACAGAGAAGTTAAAATCGACTATAATAACAACGAAGGATCTTCCAACAAGGTCTAGTTTCTGCTCTACCTGTGAAATAGTGAAACAATTTCCGAGTTTACATTAGCAACAAAGAATGGCCGCCTTACTCATTCAATCTTAATCCACTAAATTGAGTATTCTTTATGGAGTAGAACTTATGCTACGTCCCATTTTTGGTTGCTGCATGGAAAGGTATAGACAGTGATACAGTACGAAAAGTCGCGGAACAGTTTCCAAGACGTTTAATTTTAGTTATGATTTTTTTTTAGTACATCATAGTTAAAGTAAGTATATATTTTACATACAATTTACTGGTTGTCTTAGTAAATCGGTGAATAATTAAACAACATCTAAACATAACTGTCATCCTGTGTAAGTAACTAGTGCAATACTTACATAAGTACACGTCATAAGTAAATTAAACTTCATATTTTTAATCTGACCGATATGACTATTCAAATAAGAATTCAACATGCCGTGACAGTCAGCAAGGCATACTTTTTATTAGCCCCCGCCCATAAAAATAAAGTCTGTGGACGCCCATGAACTAATCCATTTTTTAGAGATTCAGAATCTGCTGATTTTATAAGTGTTTGTTATACTATTGGCAGCTTAATTAAGTTGGTCTTTTAAAATGGAACAAAAGATGTGCGTTTGTAGTTTTGAGAAGGTTCCTCTTTAGTAAAATGTTGAAAGGCATTTGCTCAATAGTTTTGCTAAATTTATTGCGTCACAAATATTTACTAAAACATTCTCAAGTTGATCATGGTATACAGTACGTATTTCATATTGGCCTGCTGTATTTAAGATATTTTCTTGCCACTTAATTGATTGAGATGTCTTCGTCTTTTTTTCCGCCTTGAAAAAGGTATTTCATTCGTTTGAAATGGTGTTTATTTTTCTGGGAACAAATTGCAGCAATCTTTCATTCAACTGTACTTACCATAATATTTTTAAATTCTTCATAAAGGAGAAACAACTCTTTTAATTTTAAGGTTTTGTATACTGTAAGAGGTTATTCTGTAAAGGATTTTGTTACATTGAGGAAATGTTCACTACAAGAGCTGTTATGTTTCAGTACACGCTCACCACTCTCACTACCAGGTAGAACTTTGGATATAATTTCATAAACATATTATCCTTATGAGGGTTAGTGAAAAGGTTAGTATGTTGATTGTATATTAAATACTTATTTTTAGTATATAAACAACATCTAAAATTGCATGATGAAAAAAGATCCTTTAAGAACATACTATAAAACTAAAAAATAAAAATATTTCTAAAAAGAAAAGAAAAAGTCAATGTTTTTCTTCTACCCCTTCTTTCTTGTGGAACTTCTGACATCACGTCCTGGATGCAGCAGAATTTTATGTAGGAGCATTACAGTTTCTTCTTTGCCATTGTTGCTCTTTTAGAAACACGCTTTTTTGCATTTTCAGGAATCCTATAGCCCTTATCGAAAATTCTTTCAACCTTCTCTTGTTCTAACTTTCAAAAATGAACATTTTAGCTACATTTAAGTAGCTAAGTCAACCTCAAATGCCATTGTTTTTGTATCTAGAAAATTAATAGAATTTGATCAAATGGAATATACTTAATATTCGAAGAAGCTTTAGTGACGAAATATAACGTGGCTATAATGCCATATAGGTAATTTTGTCACAAATATAAATATATAGTACAGTAAACTTAACAAAGGAATTATCTATCTACCGTTTGTTAAAATTCAAATAAAAATGTTTATATACAAAGAAAGTTTGGTGCTACTATACTATACGCTCTACCTTCGCGTATCTACTGTAGTATGTGCTCTACCTCTACCTTCACTTACGTGCTCTACCTGTCAGATTTGAAGATTTGTGCATCCAGATATAAAGGAACTATTATTCATAATTTTAAACATAAACTTTATTTAATTAGGTATACAAATATCATCTAGTTACAAAAATTAAATTAAATTTTTACAAGCTGATATTAATGACTAGGAATACAATCTGAATGTCTCTCAAAAAACTTGCAAATAAGCCTGTTTCATTTTTTCTTAGTTTTTTTCCAACTAAAATAGTCCAAGTGTGACTGCAAATGTTGAAGTGGCACTTTTTGCATCTTTTTTAAAATTTGAATTTTGGCGTCCAACCACAATTTTTCGATTCGTTGCGCATGAACCAAACTAACAGGATCTACATAATCTTCTTGATGATTTACGGTTTGGTGAATATAATCAAGTTGATTTAAAGTGCTATAAGCCGGCCACTTATCAGCATGACTTGTTGATCCAGCTTGCACTTCCCTTTGAATGATTGGCAGTAATGTTTCATGATTTCGACGCTCAACAAGAAAGTTGCATTTGTTAAACCAAATACCCATTTTCCATCAATTCTACGTCCGTGGCTCCAAATGTTCTCAACGTCAGCATCGTTGTCTTTTGATTGAGCTACTCTATCTCCCTATAAAAGTCTCCCTCGGTGATACTTGCGCCAACCAGAAAAGTATGCTTCATCTATTTGTACCGGATCAGCATCTGTACCAATCAGCTAACCGCGGTTATTACCGACAATTTGGCTACACGCTTCGCGACCCATATTAAATCAATCATTTATAGTGTTTTGAGTTCTTTCCGTTAAGTTTGAAGTAACCTTAAAAGACAGTTCCACAACAAATAAAAATACAAGCTCCAGAATCTCACTTAAAGTTAGGTTACTATTTATCCTATTATTTAAATCCGTGTAGCCGAAAAATCGATTTCCATGTCTCACTAATCGAATGGTTTGGCAACCAGTTCTTGGACATCGAAACACAGGAGTATATTCATCATTTCTCAGTCTACTTCTTTTCTGTTGAATTATTGCACCTCAATTATGAGACGGATCAATGTCATTCTCATGGAGAAGATGATGCTGTCGAAGCAAATTTACGACACTTTCTTCCGAAACTATAACAGTCAGTTAAAACTCTTTAAGGTGCATTGTACGACTTGTTACTTGCTAGGACTACCAAGATACATTATTTTTTTTAAGCTTACCTAAATAAATATGTAGGTAAACTTACAGAAATACTTCCTATTTCTCTCAAGCTTAAAGTAGTCTAGTCTTAATGTTAATTTAAAGAAAAAGGGCTTTTATTAAAATACCAAGTGCCAGTTTAGTGCTACACTGCGACGCGACGCGACATAACCATCAACTTCCAAGCAGAATAAAGGTTTGAGTAAAGCTCATATACAACCGGGTAGGTATATAGAATTGGTTCACGCATTACTAGTATTACTAGTAAATTTTAATGTCTAACTATTGGGTTCTCCATATTGTTGTAAACTTTTCCTGAGACCTGTCCGACAAATTTTTCAAATTCTGTTAATGGCTTATCATTTTCTAGTTGTCCAAATTATGCAAAGTCTGTGTTTTCTTTCCTATTATTATTCATTTTGTCATGATTTCGTTGTTAGTCTTTTTGCAAGATCTGCTCATGTATCCCGATTAAACACTAAATCAGTTCTCAGAGATTTAATACCCATGCAGTCACCAATGTGTGTTTAGCTTTGAGATTCGTCAACACAAATAACTTTTATTCAGTTTAACTGATTGAATTGCAACCAATTATACTAACAAACAGCTAATGCTAACCGATTTCGAAAGGTTAATTTTAATTGTGTTAGTTTTATTCGCAATCTACATTGCAGTTGTATGTGTTGAATAGAACTATGGATCTTAAATTATTAATCAGACAGGTATACGACATACTTTAAAAAGTAAACACCTTGGTCAGATTTAGTACCACTGGAATTATTATAGAATGTGCACACTCTATCCATATAAGTATTTAAGCAAACCCTGGGGTGTAGCTTGGTTTAACAATCCAGTACGTTCTATAAAAGGTACTTATATGAAATGTATCGAATTGTATCAGCTCATTTCTCATTGCACTCACTTTGTCAAAACGTGTTAAAAATATTTTCTTTTTTAAACTAGATGGGACCTATTCTAGCAATACAATAGGGAAAACCTCCTTAATAGTATGAGAAACTCATTTATTCGTGGATGGATTCGTATACTTACACAGAGATGAAGTTGTACGTTCTTCAAATGCCAGGGTGCAGGATGTTCGATGTGTAAAATAAGGATGTTTTTAAGTTGCATGGAATAAATATAAAGGCGTTATTCTACGGCAAAAAATAAGATGAAAACCTAAATAAACTTTTTTCCAAAAATGCTTCCCTGTGAAGCTATGCCGCCATAAAGTTTTGCTACGGAAGACGATTTTTATTGACTCCACAACAGTTTGCGGTACAGTAATGAAATTTGTTCTGTATGCACTACTTATTAAGGCTTTTATTTGCAGTTAACCTCTCAAAACTGTATTCGTCGCAAAAGTATGTTTGGAGGGTGGAAGCCGTTCTTCATGTTGTATACAAAAATGTACCTAAATTTTTAATGGCTTTTTGGGTCTTTTTTTCAGAAAATCTGTATCTTTACGCAAATAACTGAAGAGGTAAAATTATTTCCAAATGAAACAGGCTGTGTTATGGATGCATTGAATTTCAGACAATTCTGTAGACAAAAAAGTTCTGGAGATTAAAACGGCCGTCTATAGGTGACAAAAATAAAGATAAATAAACTAATATTAGAAATGATGTTTTGATAATTATTTCAAATAATTAATATGTCATCTCTTAGCTTATTCTATCGTAAATGTCTAAACCTGAGAAAGATCTAAAATATAAATACCGACAAAGATAATCTTGACTACTTGGGGAATAGTAAAATAATAAGTTCAAAAAAGATTGTTTAAACTAATTAAAACACATATAATAAAACAAATTTAGGTTAACGAATTAGATTATATTTGGTGATCTCCTTTAAGAACTTTCTAACCTGCGATACATTGCATAAGGAAAAATATTTGTATTCATGTATTTCCTATTTTGTATAACAACGAGCAAATTCCTTCTGAAAGTGAAATGCGGAGTCTGAAAGTTTTTTATGCTAAAAAGTATGATGTGTAATAGAA
>VTPC01003122.1:0-22282 GCA_011009095.1 Ignelater luminosus
TTTTTTGAAATGGTTCTAGATCATTTATATCGTATAAATACTTCCTCTGTACAAAATAAATAAAGCAGAAAAAATAAAATATCTAATATAAGAAAATTTCGATAAACAAGTAAGAAATGTATTTAAAGATTACCTGGTTGATGAGATTAGATGTATACATACATACACACACATACAAACTTTGCTATTTTACTTTTTATTTATCTTACAAAAACCATAAGGTAGATAACATTGAGATATTTATGGTTTATCTAGAGCGTGACCAATAAATCTACGACTAATTTTAATTTAAATGGAAATACATAGGTGCAAGAAATAATACTTAAAACATCAGTACAGGACATGACATCTTTAAGGCTAAAGAAGTCCTAAAATGTGTTTTCTTGCGATATATGCGGCTATTTTAAAAACAATATTGTGAACTCTAGTCTACAATTTTAACTCCGTTTGATTGAATTTACATATTCAACTAACTATAACGTACAGGAACCTGTAGAAGAATTAAGAAGAAACTAAATATAGAACGTGCAGTTTAATTGAAGTTTAAAGCATTACATTTTAGTTATTTGAATAAAACCCTTATGTAAGAGTACAATACATATAATACTTATGTATTTGTTGCAATAAAATCTTACCCAATACGAGAACTACCGTCTAAAGGAATATATTCTGTTGAACTTTCAACGGGCATGATGAATTCGACTACTGTGTATCACTATTTCAAAGGGAATCTTCTTCAGGTGTTCTTTAGTTTTTACGAGGAATCACTTAATCAGCTAAATGTACATTCGACAGACGTATGTACCAATTTATCTTATCACAAAGGCGACCTGAGATAATGCGTATCAATTCTAGAGATATGTATGGTAAATGAACACATTGAACAAATTCAATAATAAACACAGCACAATATAATATTATCTGCTTTTTATAACATAATTGTTTGGTTTAGCTAGACTTTGATAAAAATGTATGGATTTTATTTAAAATAGTTTACCTAAAATTCGAATTATGAAACAGCTGGGGGCTATTAGTAGCAAAGCATTCATGTGTTTGCATTATAAATGTGTAAACTACTAAATAATGAAAATGAATTATTTGTTATACCTTATACTATCATGTTTTAACTACAAACTTTTGTTAGCATATTACTTATTAGCAACGAGTGATCCACAAAATTTACCATTGGTTCTTCTACTGTTCTTAAAGTTGTTTTTCATCATATAAACCTTTATGTTCTTCACTAAAAACCATGTTTAGCAAGAAGCTGCACGTTTAAGATCTTTTTAAGTAACAGTAAACTTAAGCTACAATACAGACACCCTTGACTAAGTTTTGTAACGTAACCTTGCGTTACAGATACTTATAATTAAGACCAGCTTATAATCTGCCCTATCTAGGACCCATTTTCGAGCTGAAATTCTAAACTTTTTTCCGAAATTGGGCACAATTTTCCGATTTTCCACGGCCGTGGTGGTTTTTCCGGAGAACTAATACCGGATTCGTGGTCAGCGACGAAAAAACCTCTAGGAACCATTTTCGAGTTAAAATTCAAAACTTTTTCCAGAAATTAGGCCAAATTTTCCGTTTTTCCACGGCCAGGTTTACTTTTCTGGCAAAACTAATGCCGATCCAAAAAACCCCCGAGTGAAGAAATCTGGTCCATTTTGGCTCATTTTGTGCATCCAAAAAGATGCATTTTCCTCTGTAGAAATGCAATAACAAAAAACGTCAAAAAACCAAAGAGAGCATTTTTTCTAGACAACTCACAGAATCGATTGCCGCAAACCGTATCAAAATCCATCTTGGCGATTTTTTTCGACCTTTTCTGCTTTATTTCCTCGACTACAGGCCACTAAATTTTATAAAGATTAGTTGTTCTTGACAAAAGGAAGCCGAAAATAAATGTTAAATGTATTGCATCACACTATTTTAAGGTAATCACAATTAAGAATAAATTAATGACAAATGCTTGATAACACGAGCAGTCGTTCCAATGTCGAATGTTGCCATCCAAAATCAGTCGCTGACGCGCATTTCTGAAGAGCCACGAATAGTCTCGGAACTTAGGAAAAGATACGAAACTGCTCCCCACTACTTCACCAGGAGGATTCTTTTTCTCCAAGACTGCAGTGAAATGGCCTCCCCAAAGAAGCTATGAAGGACAATCAAATAGGTGAGAATGGAGTAAAAAGAAGGGACAGACCAGCATACCTTCAATAGATTTGAAGCTTCCTAAAGAAATTTACCAAAACGGAGTAATCCAAAATTTAGAGGGTGAGCTTCACAAGCTAGTGCACTTACACACCCGCGGAAGCACTAGGTACTGCCCCACAAAATGGGAAATTTAAAAGAACGAATTAGAAACCGCAAAACGAATAAAACGCGGCACACACCCGTGTGTCATAAAACGAGTTCTTAAACTCCCCCCGTCGAAATTCGAAAAGTTGGGCTGCCGGCGAAATGCAAAATCTACAACCAATGGCCATTCAGACAAAATCTAAAAGTGAGCCAGCTGATCTCATGTGCCAATTAGAGAACACCAAAGGAATATATGTCAACTGCGGATTGGTCCAGAAAATACGAAGGAAAATCTAACCTCGAAGAAATAATCAAGAAAATATCAACCCGAAACACGCAACAAAAGAAACACTAATAAGGCAAGCAGAAAATTGGCTTAAAACCTAATAAGTAAATAAGTTATTTAGTCAAAAGGCTAATGTCTAAAAAGCTTAGAAAAATTCGCATTCAAATAGCCCTAAATTAAACAAAACTGATGTAACTAATCCCGAATCTAATAGTCAATCATTAACCAACGTAACGACAATAGATAAACCTATTTTAATTAGCTGAAAACATTAAACGAGTGAAATTTCATAAAACAAGCAGTAATGAATTCTACAAAAGCAAACAAAATCAGCTTAAACTACATCTGGCATCTAGAGATAACTATAGATTACAAAAAACCAATCATAGCCATCCTAGAGTAATTACAACGGAACAATTCTTAGGATTTTCAATACAAAAAAAATTCCCATACGCAACATAAATTTAATACAAGCAAGTTTATTAGAAATTTCACTTCAATGATATATAAGGTGGTCTAAAAGTATTTATTTTCGTACGAATTCTTATAGAAACGGTGAAATAGATTGAAGATATTTAACGGCAACCAGTGGAGATAACCAGAATTAGTGAGGATAAGGACCCATGTTAGGTTCATTAAAAAAATGAACGTAACAGTTTATTTTAGGTTTTATAAGTAAAGAATGGCACAGGCAGGTCCAGAATTATCCCAGGACAAACCCTATTGTGTTTTGAAAAGATCTAGATTTGCAGTAAACCATCTCCGGTTTGTCATTACTTTATGTGTTGTTTATTAATAATGATAGGTACATAAAGTTAAACTTTACAAAATCTTAGGTCATTCTTGATTAATTGTACTAACCTACGTAAACTTATACTATTCGCTATTTGGAAATTTACAACATTTATGGTGAAGACAGCTAGTTTCGTAGTATTTAAAAGTATTTAACTCTTCTAGTCGAATAGTAGAATAGTAGAGCATCGATTATCCGAACGTTAATTATCCAAACGTTCAATTATCCGAACTGGCTTCATGTAAAAGAAAGATAACAAAAGCAATCGCGACATCGATGTTGCCATTTCCAGAACGTACAAAAATCAGTCATCACTAGAGAACTAATCTTATACGACGAATTATAGGTGAGCATTCTCTCAAAACTTAGTTTTTCCATGAACTTTATGAGGGAAGCCACCACCTATTTACAGTATTTTTTAGAAAGTGCGTTATTAGCCCTATGAGAGACATCAATGTTTTGATAAACTCAGTTTCTTTTTGAGTGAATTTTGATGATCCAAATTTTTGCTTATCTGAACCACTCCTGACAAAATTAGTTTAGATAGTCGACGCTCTACTATATACCACTTGCCCTCTTCTATTAATGTTTTGCACGTCGCTCTCCAGACAATAAATGTTACTGATCAACAAGTAAATAACAGTCATTACAACAATCTAGTTTCAGAAGTTTTGTGAGTACTAAATAAACTGAAATGTAAAATTTGTAACCTCAACTGAAATTTTATAAATACCTTATCGTTCAGTTGAATAATTATTTTTCCCACTTTGCAAATTAGTTCACAACCGGGTTGTAACAAAACTGAACCGTAAAGCGCGCCGCAGGCTTTCCAACAAAAGACCAAACTTAAATTTCCGTAACTACTTTGACTTCATTCGATGCTCACCAACTTTTTACTTTTGTGTTTGGGCAACTCTTTTTTACAATGCACCGGACTAGCCTTTTCTAAAAAAGCCATTATTTCTCGCTCTGTTGTTTAATAATTCTTGAAGTTATTGTTGTAAAACACGAACTATAGAACTTAAATAACCGACAATTTTTTTGTTATCGGCAATATTAATAAAAAAGTTTAATTCTAATAAGTTTGAAAGAGTGTTACCTGTAAAGCTTAAGGTTTGTTTAATACAAAATAACCTTTAGAGTTTAATTTTCCTAAATGCTAGATGCGTTTCCTAACGCTAGAAAACAAATATATACGGGGCGTCCAAACTTAAACTTTGATTAGTTCAACATCATGAAGATGAACTAAAAAGACTTAAATTTTACAGAACAACCTAACAAACTCCACACTCTTACGCATATAAATGTGAATAACAAGAGGAAAAGCACGGTAGGTATGTATGTACGAGTATACATCCATACATAAGAATATCAAAGATGCAGAAAGGTTTCTCCTAAATAAAACCGTATTAAATTATAAGAAGGTAAAATTGACTTCCGGCAATGAAGCTAAACTGTTATCACAAGGTACTTTTATTTATGAATGAAATAATGATCAGAAGATCCAAGACGTCTTAAGTGGTGCTCCGGTTTCTACTGATTCCGATAAAATATCGTCTTCGGTTTTAAGTATTTTCAAAGAAGCAAAGACGCTCTTGATTAGGTTGCTTGTTGGTTTATTTGTTTTATTTATAATTAGGGGTAAAAACAATAAGGTCTCGTAGTAATAAAAAAATCCAGTGTAATTATTATCTGTAATACGTATTTGTTAACCTAAAATTACAATAAATAATTGATAAATAGTTAAAATATCAATACCTATTTTTATGTCATGAAAAAGATTAATGCAACACATCCAACATTTGTATACTTAATTAGAGCAGGAACGTCAATTAAAGTTAAACAATTTAATTATCAACGATTTATCCTTGTTAATTAAATAATGAGTATAAATATTCATGATTCACTATTTTATTATGTCAATTAAAAACAAAATTGCTGGTTTGCTATCGTTAAATAACGTTTTAATTGCTGTATGCATGTTGTATGTAATATGTAAATCTAATTCCAAAGAATCTACAGTGGAAATCTACATTTTTACCTTTAGTAGATTGATAGAGTTAGCAAGTCTTTAAAATATATCATTGTTGACCACGTGAAAATACCAAAAACGTTTTCCAGTTACACAACGAAAAAGAATGGAACGAATACTAGCGATAGCGTAATTGCAAAATAAAACCGTTTCGCGTAAATTATGATGACACTTTGGCTAAAAAGTACGTCCTCACCATTTCTTTGAATAGAGGACTTCCGGACTTTGGAGTCGCTACGTCGAGAAACTTTATTTACCGCATCCTAGTGATGTCAGTCTGTCCCCAATTTATGTACTTTTTAAAACTAAAACATTCATCAACGTACATACTAGGTATACAAAGTCGAATTTACTATATTCCTATACAAAATTCAGATGATACAATCTCTATATTATTGTAGTTAGTCCTCCATCTATCATCATTTTTGTAACCCGTTAAGATTATTTTGAATCCTTAACTTTAAAAATAGATTCGTTAGCCATGAGATCTGAATAAGTAGGAGGTGAACGTTCTCGAAGGTAATATCCTAGAACGAAATGATATAAAAATTCTTGTCATGTGAAGTTTTTACATGCAAATGGATTACAGGGTGCCACCCTACATGTTATGAAAAAGAACACTCCCTACTTCCATATAACTAATTAGGGAGAATGATTTGGTCAGTTCGTATTTTAAAACGTATTCTGAATGCAAATTTGTTAAAATAAATTTTAGGAGTGTAAAAATGGCATGTTCTTTTGTTTTACTTTAGCGCACGTTAGATACAATGACCTTTTTAAAAGATTTTGACTAAATTGTTTTTATACTAATTACACCTTAATAAAATTTAAATAAGATATTTCTGTTTTTCTAGTATTAGTGAGTTACATCTTTTTCAACCATCAGTTTCTTAATATTACCTCACGTTTCCTTTTTCTCATTATTATAAGAAATTTTCTCTTTATAAAGGCTAGAAAGAAGTTTTCGAAGTAACTTCTCAACTAATATTTAATTTGTTTAATCTTACTTTGGTAAGTCCGTTTCTTCTGAACTAACATATTTATTACGTACCATCTTAAACTTGTTTCATTGTTACAATTTTCTCTTTTAACATTTTTGCCAATCCTAAATTCATTTGATACATTTCACGTCTTGTTCTAAAACTTGCCGTTTCTGAATTAAGTATTGGAACATTCTAATATTCAATATAATTTTTCCATTTTATACTGCACAATTCAAGCAAATCTTATCATGTAACTTACAAGAAGCCAACGACTCATTGATGCTATGACACTTCAACGAAAGAGAAATAGACGATGCAGTATATCATAGAAGTGCAACAGTTATTCCTTTACTTGTCGTTTTGTTGTTACTTGCAGTTTTCATTCTGAGACATAAAATTAACATAACAATGTTCACTACGTACTCAACTATTGCCGCCTATATGTTGATCTCGACTACAGTATTTTCCAGTGTCGCATTACTTTCAGATATTTGGTCAGGGCAAATAGTAAGTTTTTATGGCCACTTCTCTATCTAGATTATTACCAAATACAGCACCAAAACTACTTCTCTCCTGATTGAGGTCTGAGAACTTTGACTTATGCATGTACAATTTTTGATTTACCTTGCAGAGTTAGGTTTTAATTACAAAAAAAAGTTTTTTAATTCAGCTTGAGGTGTAAGCGGTTGAATATGGAAAATCTTCTCAATATATTCTCGAAAGAATAAAGAAATGTTCTTCTGTTGTCTAAAAGTTGATCAGTGTGAATTTTTATTTGATGTGTTAATTGGGCTATTGCCACGCTCTGTTGCTATATTTTGTCGCGACGTATTGAAAGCTGACTCTGCTTTCGTTCTCAGGCATTTTAAGGACTAGCTTCTGCAAGCCACTCTTAACTCTGATTGACTTCTCCTAACATCATACAAAGTCCACCATGTGAAAATTAAACAACAAAAAGGAAATTTAAAGGCAACTATGTTTGTGCAATAAAAATAAATGAATAAACGAACTCACTTTTGGGAAGTTCTATCAGTAAAAGACACCTTTTCCAAAATGATCAATATTTACCTCAAAGTATATTCAGAAAATTCTAGTGGATGTTTAAGTACGTTTTAACAAATATAGTGTATGTTCCACTAGTGCACGTAACGTCAGTTAAATGTCATGAAACATATTAAAGTGCATGCATTAATTTTAACATCGTTATGACGAATTTTCTAACAGTTATTCACTATCAGCATGTACGTGCAAAGATATTTTTGATAATAGCTTTATCTTATTGTGCTGTTTGTAGTTCAGCCTGTTAAGTTCCAAATAGTGATGAATGATCATTAGAATCTAAATTAAATAAACAAAATGTGTCCGTAATAAGGCAGCAGCTTCCTAGTTTAGATGGCAACATTCTATTCTTATTAAGTGTTAAAGTAAACGCAGCTGTAAGATTTGCAAAACGATACAAGCTGATACGTCTTGAATCTTTCTGTGCTCATTTTACAGTTCATGATGGAAGAATCTTGTTGTAGAATATTCTCCATCAAGAATTGTATACTAACCATGGTCTTTAAGTTAAGTGCTTTTGTTAAACCAGCTCTACATCTAATATCAGAAAGAATAATAAGATATTTAAGTCACAATTAAAAATAACTGCTTGCCGATCTAAAATTTCTCAAGAATATGTATTACTAATTAAAGAGATTAGTGACAAGTCAGCACATTATTATCTGTTTTGCGAAATGAGAATCCTGTATGCAACGTAACAATATATTATCTGTTATTGATCTGAACCTAAAACAAACAATAGAACTGAGATTAATGATCAATTTTTAGAGTAATTCGGAGAGAATAAATTAAAATCAGCAAAAGATCTAAAACGTTCTTCAAAAGAACTTTTCACAGAACTAATATTCTCTATACACACAGGACAAAAGCTTATAAAAACTTTGAAACCAAGTTACACACTCAATAATTAAGAAGATACGTACAACACAACAGAACTGACCGACTAGATGGAGATTTCGGCGTCGTTTGTTAAGTACAAACAAAACATAAACACTGTCAGCAGCAGTGAACATCCAAAGATTATAACTAAATTTCCGATTATCTGCAAGATTCACCTTTTTATCTTTCGACATATCCGTTTAAAACATTCGAATTACCCATTTTATAGTTTTCTGGGACTTTTTGAGACACAACAAGAAGAAAATTAAGTTTTGAAGATATACATCCAAAAATACAGTGCCGCATTTGGCATATAATCCGAGCCTTAGTTATAAGATCAACGACGACAACTATAATTCTGTTCCATAATCTCATAAGAAAAGCTACATTAGTCGTCAATACTCCAAAATGGAATAAATGCAAAAAGACAAGACTCTAACCTACACCAGAAGAGTACAAGACTTCTTTCCAACTGTAAGGCATTACTTTTTTAATGTAGGGTAGTTATCGACGTAAAATTGCAAATATATGAAAAAAGACACATTGAAATTGCTCTACCTGCCAGAATTACTTCCGCTAGACGCGTTTTACAACACCAAGTGTAACAATCGTTTAAAAAATATTTCTAATTTAAAAGTTACTCACCGAATCACTTAATGCTTATTAGAAACAATCCGGCTAATGACTCATCTTATAATGGACCGTTAGTGTCAGATAATTTTATAGCAGATTAGGGATATGTATATATTAATGATAAACCACAGGTCTACCCAAATGATTCTAACTTGAATATCTAAAACCGATAAATACCATCCGATACCATTATACAATGTTGAGCGCCAGAGGCTTTGTTTCAAGTGAGACAAAGTCTCAAAACCCAAACAGACGTGGTGTTTATCAGTAAAATATAAGACACAAGAAAATGATATACAGTTTTATTTAATCAAAATGTTTATAGCAAAAACACAAACAACACAAAAACCATTAAAAAGAGAAGGACACTCTTCAACACGAGTGAAAAGCCTTTTAAATTTTAAGTAATCTTTATTAAATAGAGGTGACGTTATCCTAGTTTAGTTAATAACTAGGTTAACAAACAAATAAGAATCAATAACAACAACTTAATCTATATAAATAAAAATGAATCGCAAAAATGTATGAAGGCGTATCACTTCACAACGACTGAACCAAATTGGATAATTCTTTTTTTGTTGTGTTTGTTATTATCAGGAGAAGGTTTGTATAAAATTTCCAAAAAAATGTACGGAAAGACGTAGAAAAACATTTTTTCTCTTATACATCATTTCGAGTGGTTCCCGGAGTATACAATAGATGGCGCCGCCGGCAGGGTGACGAAAGTGTCGAAGTGTATGTAAGGAAGTTTTCCCTAACTTTGAGGTAATTTGAAAAATGTAATGGTCAAAAACTCCTTTTGAATAATACAAAAATTATACTACGTGTTTATTTATTGTGATCTTTAGTCACAAAACAAGTCGTACATTACATATTTTTCCGAATACATTTTTCTAAAGTACCAAATCAAAGAAGAATTTGAATAAAACATAAAATGTGTAAGTAATTCAAATTATGAAACTTGCAACACTTCAACATTCGGATACACTTTAATTAGCTAATGTCTCTTTCTTTTTTTTGTTATGGCGTAATACTCATGTGAGGCAGTATTTACGTATCGATAGTCTTTTCGAGGTAATGAGTATGTGATTTTGAAAAATTTATATAGAAGAAGATAGATAGATAGATAGATAGATAGATGAAAATCTGAATCAGCCGAAATTGTGCAACGGAACAAGAGTCGCTGTTAAAAAAATTATGAACAATTTAATTGAAGCTACTATAATCATAGTTCAAAGGCGAGGATGTCCTTATTCTAAGAATACCAATAATGCCAACTGACTTTGCGATTCAGTTTAAGCGTGTCCAGTTTCCAGTGCGCCTTGCTTGTCCATCAACAAATCCCAAGCACAATCACTAGAAGTATGTGGCATAAATCTGGAAATGCCTTGTTTTTCGCACGGGCAGTTATACGTGGCGTGCTCGAGAGTCGGCAAACCATCGGAGCTCTTTTTGTACTGTCCAAATGGAAAAACTAAAAATGTGGTTTATTACAAAGCTTTACAATAAAGTATATAAATTCTTAAGATTTTTCTTTTATTTTAATGGTAATTTAATTTCGAAATGGAAAATTGTCTTATTTTTTTCATTAGGTACTCCACCCGTGCGAAGCCGGATCGGGCAGCTAGTTATCAATAAACAAATAGTTATCTAAAATATTGAATGCATTTATAATCATGAAACAAGTGGATATCGTTGATAGCAGTTAATTGTCTGTAAACAAATGGATATCCACAATAATGAATATATTTAATTGTTAAAATAAGTGGATTTTAACAATAACCCCTAATTTATTTAAAAAAACCAATAAAACAATATATGTCACCACAAGGCAGCATTACAGCAAAAGTTTCACCTTGTCGTATAAACAGAATAAACGTTAAAACAAACACAGTTTAACTCACAGACATGTATGTACTTCCTTGTTTTATCACATTCCCATGAGAAGCTACATTTAATGCTGTTTCTGTATCTTGTTTGTTGATCCAAGTACCATTGTATTTGTGAGGTTATGAACAATATCACCTCTGTTGAATTTCTAGCTCAAATTAATAGAAAATTCAAATTATTCTTAATTTTCTATGATAAACAACAGGATTTTTACTTGAAGCAACTTCGCAAACCATTAACAGACCCACCCTTATACCGAATGCATTTAGGGAACCAAACAAAAATCTCGGATAGGTCCAAAACCTAAAACAAAAAATTCACAACGCTGAATAAACAAACTAACACTATATTTATTCAGACTTGTTAAAAAAATAGAATTTTGATTGCAAAATTCTAACTGCAAATATCATAGTCAACCGGTTGGTTGTGCAATAACTGTCATATTGCCTTTGTCTCAGATCAAAACGGAAGGCCCACCCTATAACGAATCTCCGCCCTTCCGGCAAATTTCAAAATGTGAATCGACTAAAATTATACAAAAAAACCAATGGTCTAAGATTAATATTTTGCTTTTTTAAGTTAAATTAGAATTTCTAAAAAATTATTTACTACAACTAAAATTTTTATACGGGAGAATGATATAACGTAACCTTGCGTTACAAAGGGATTTATCAATATTTTTTTTTACCTAGGAACAGGGTCCTAGGCCAGACTAGCTCAGGAGGTTGCCGTAGGTAAAGGTTCTCATTTACACATACTGCAAAACACATAAATGCATTTTATAAATATATATAATTCTAATAATTCGAAAGATAAAAAAAGAGATTACACAATATATAGCGGAGCGCCGAAAAAGTATAAGAGATTTAAATTTAATAACAGAACTGAATTTAAAAATATAAAATTAAGATTTCAGAAAACTTTGTTATACATTTCTCTAACAATAAAGATTTATCAAAAGAGCCCGTCACATAAAATAAATCGAATTGTAAAAATAGTTATTACTCGACCTTGTTAAAAATTTAAACTTATAAGAAATACACATATCTTTAGCAACATTAAGAATTTAAGTAACTAAATTAATTTTAATTAAAGAAAAAACTCTTGGGGTGCAGCCTTAATTTATCCCAATTAATATAATAAAAGAACAACCCCCTTTTTTTGAGTGAACATAAATTTTATAAAAAAACAGTTAAGAGAAACGACATTGAAGTTTTTAAATATTTTATGTTGTGCACGTGTTATGTATATTCTATAATAAATTATTTAATTTATGTTGTCTTAATTTATCTTTTCTTTTCTACTAGATGTAAATTTAATAGAAATAAAACTTTTGTAAGTAATCAAACCAAAACTAAAAGCTTAATAAGATATAGGTAAGTTTATAGAACAAAATATTAATTAAATCTGTCAATTAACTCACTAATTATTGCAATACTAAAGTTATTTAACTGCATTAAATCGATTCCGCTTAGCCATACAGTTCCTATATAGGAATGCCAATGTAAATCCCAACTTGCAACAACGCCATCTGTTGACAAGCTTAACTTTTGATTTCTTAGCTCTCCAAACGATGACGCTGTAGCTGACTCGGATTGATGCGGTTGTACGGCACAGAAACTGTATGCGCTATGCTATGCTATGCCATACAGATACTAAACCGTTCCTACGCCAGATCTGACCACGATGCCTACACAGTTTAGACCCAGAATTAGCGTTTCATTCCCTAGTCGTAACGGACTCGGCAACCTATACAGTTCCTACCTTATTGTGCTACTAGGGCTACAGCGAAAACAGAGCACGCAACCTCTTTGCGTTCTCCTTGTCTTCGACAAGGTCGTTGTTCGTACTCGCAAAATTCTTTCTCCAGACTAGACAATCAGATTCACAAATATATTTGAAAATAGGAAAATTATACCCAGCGTCTCACTGTCAACAAGTAAGATTTAGTAACAAAGAAATATTCAACTTGAAATTGAACAATAAATAAGTAAGACCAAAGGAAATTATACACCAGCGCCTTAAGGGTAGTTAACAATTTTGTAACAGGGATAGGGTCGTTTCCTAAAATATTATTTTTGCTTATTTGGGCTGCTTTCGCTTTAAATTAACCCTGGCTTTTTTTTCTGATTTTCTCTGCTTCTATTTTCACTTCTTTTCAATTTAAAGTTTAAAAAACTTTTCCCGCCACTTCTGTTACGTCACAAGTCTTTGACGATATGACAACGCTAAAAGCGGGAGTGCTGTCGGTAATACAGGAAGCGCTTAGAAATCTGAATTTTATTGTTGAGGTTATGCCGTATTATGTTATTATATATATTATATATTATATTTACAACGTTTAATACAAATACGTTAACCACTAAATCACAAAACAATAGTCAATAAAAGACGTAAAAAATACAGATAATTATATTATCTTTGGTTGAAACAAAGCGGAGAAACTCGACAACTAACGAATGACAGCAAAGACACAGCAACGCGATTGCGACGTTGTTAGCTCTACTATTTGTACAGAGCGTCTACCGACGAACTGTGACGTCACTAGTAAAGAAAAATTACTTTATTTTCTTCTAACTTTTTAGTTAGCATATTAAGAAAAAAACTGTTAATGGATATTAACTATATATTCTGTCTAGAATGATAATATCTGTTTAGATTTCAATATTTTTCATATTTTTGGTTTTTCTAATTAATCTTAAAACCATAAAAAAATTACATGTCATTCTACAAAAGCCGTATTAACCCAGTTACACTCAATCTTTGATCAAAAAAAAACGTGTATGCTTTAATTATAAATAATAACATAAATCTTAGTTGGGACTGTGCTCTCTTAATTGCCAATTAAACTGAATAAGAAACCGAGAAATATAAAAATTAAAGGTAGAAGTACAGGGACATCATAAATAGGAGGAAGCCACGCGACCACACGAAATTTACTGTTGGTTAGGCAACACATCTTGCACTGTTGGCAGCTCTGTTGTAATAAAGAATTATGTAGTTTTCCAGTGGCGTAGTATTGGATATATGACGAACTTACTTAGAAACTTAAATATTTAAAGATAATTATATATAAAATTGAAAAATTAAAAAATGACAATATATTGAAGATATTTTTAAAAACAAGTATTAGATAAGACCCAAACAATGCTGATGTAGCTGTTCAACTTTTTAGTTATTTTTTCAATTTTATTAAATTTAACTGTCCACTATGAAGGATTTTTCGATAATTATGCAGGTAGGGTAAACGCACCAATACCTGGTCATTTAAAGAATATTTGAACTTCAAACTCATTTAAATTTAAAACTAAATATTTAATAATGAATTTTTTTGTGTAGTTATGCATGCATAAATGATATGCATACTCAATCATTAAGAATCATTAAATGTTTAATTTCATATTTAAAAAAACCATTTATTAAAATCGGCACTTTGGCAGCCGTCTTAACACAATCGTGTTCTGGGAATAATTAAAGATTAGTAATTGATGTGTAATTTTTATTTTTTGAAATTAATGTAACATAATACTTAGAACTAGGTATGCTAGATAACAGAACTAAAAATCGCAATTATTTCAGCTGCCATAATTGATTTATAAAAAATAATTCATTAGGTAGCAGGTTACTAGAATTTAATTAAAAATAATGGCTTACATTTATCCTAAATTTTACAATTTCATTTAGTTATTTTACATTTTATTGCAATTTATATACAAATTACATAAATGGTTCGATATGGCCACCCTGTTTCTCTAAACACAACCGAACTCTATTTTTGATACTATTGAAAACTGAAACTAAGGTTTCTGGTGATATATTATTAATTTCATTTTGTATGGCCTCTTTTAATTCGTCAATATTCTGTGGACGGTGCCTGTAAACATTATTCTTCAAATGCCCAAATAGAAAAAAATCTAATGGTGTGAGATCCGGAGACCGAGGGGGACATTGTCCACAACTAATCACTTGGTCATCAAAGAACTCTTCCAAATAACGAATAGTGGTGCGTGCCATATGTGCTGATGCATCATCTTGCTGGAAGTAGCCCTCTTGGATTTCACTATCCAATAGTTGTTCGATAAAAGATGTTAAAATATTATCTCGGTATCTTTCTCCACTGATTGTGGACCATAGATCCTGCGTCTTGACATCGCAACCCATACACCAACCTTCTGGGGATGCAAACTTGTTTCTTCATAATTGTGGGGATTCTCTGTGGCCCAGGTTCTGTAATTTTGTCTGTTCACATAGCCCGACAAATGAAACCATACTTCATCTGACATAAATGTAATATTTAATGTCATCGTTGTTCAAGTGTTGCATAAACCACTGACAGTATTGAACTCGTAATTGATGATCATGCGGAAACAGTTTTTGTATTACATGCACTTTATAGGGATGCATTCGTAGCTTCTTTTTTAGTGCAACTTGGCAACTTCCATATGAAAGTCCTGCGGAAAAAGTTGTTGGTTAGATTATGGTTTAAAATAGTTTAAATTGTTTAATGAATGTAAATAATTCAGAAATAAATAGCAGTGTCAGTTTTTTATTTAAGTTTGCTAATAAACAATTGAATTACTACAAGTGATAAATTCAAAATAATTAATAATTCAAAACACGAATGAAGCAAGACATATTATTTGTTTAATGCAAATAGATTCCTACCTGTTTCAGTGGCTAAGCGTTTAATGGATTTATGGGGACTACGATTCATTCGCATCTGCATGCCCTCGAGAACTTCATCAGTTAATACGGTTGGTCTACCAGATGATTTGCCTTTGCAGATGCAATGTTTTTCTGCAAATCGCTTAAGTATGTCATGCCTACGACGTACAAATGCATCGTACTGGACTTGCACTTCAGGAAAAGCTTGCTCAAATTGTTGGATAGAGGATTGTAATGAATAGATTCATGAACCCTCTGCATTCTGTATTCCACTTCGATAGTGAGCTATTAAAATAAATTTATCTTGTTCGCTTGTAAAAGGCATCGCAAAAACGTAACCTTCCAAACTGAAATAATTATGCAGTTTTAAAATTTATTATCACACTTTGAATGCGTTAAATCTAACTTACCTCGATTAACTCACAAAAAACAGATTTAGTCTTGAAAAAGACTGATTTTTAAATAGAACAAAATAAACTGTAGAAAACGCAAAACAGAGACCAAGAAACCACGGAACGTACGCACGCCGATGTAATTTTAGGTTGGAAATGTACTCGTGAGGGAGATGGCCAACGCTGAAAGGTAAAATTTGGCGTTACTTTTAAATTAGTGGTCACGTGGCTTCCTCCTATTGATGATGTCCCTGTAGTAATCTGATTAAAGATTTATCGAACTTTATACATTGGATAAACAGCCAGTTCCAATAGATAAAGTAAGTTCAGATCTATTTGATAATAGAGTAAAGGAAATTTTCCATAGCTCAGAGTACTGAACACTAATGTTTTTTGCCACGGAATCAGAACAATAGTCCTATAGACAATATTCTCTTTGTGTTATAGTACAGTTTAGTGATTCAAATTCTACTATTTGGTTACAGAATAGCAATAGAAAAAATAATATATCTCTATACAAATAGGGTCGTGCAAAAACGGATGCACCGCATCGAAACCGCCTGTATTAGAAGGACCAAAATTTTTATTGAAGCATAACTACACTTTTTATTGTTTCTCTGCAAATCTCTTTTACCAAAATATAAATAGTAAAGCAACACATTAAGGTTAATGAAACTTTAATTGATGTAATATCTTTCCAAAATTCATTGTCACATTATTGTAAATCTGCTTCATGCTTAGTCAACACTAAATTCATAACCAACTTTATCTTTGCACCGAGGTTCGGAAAGACCTTTGCACAATCCTACCTTAACAAAAATGAGATATCCAGTGGATCCACAGGGAAAACTAAATATTAATTTGAGTATTTATTAAGCCACAATGAGAAATACGTCTTCGTTTAACAAGCCGAAAAAAAATTAAATACTTTTACAATACGACTATTTAAGATTGGGAGATTTTAATCATGCCTGAAATACTAAAGAGGCCAGAAATGAATGTGCTTATCCAACCTTTCACATTCAACAAATTATAAATGCACACTATCTTAGTATAATTTTTCGTGTATTTATCAAAGAAAGAAACAGACTGGCTGTCGGAATGCGTGATGATCATATGAAAAACTCCATTTATAGAACAAACAACTGAGGATCGAGTGCTATCAAAACTACGTATTCCAAATTAATTAATTTTGAACAGGGTAGTTTACTGTGTAACTCATGTTTTATAGAATTAATTTGCGAACAAACTTTAAACAAGATTCAAATTAGTTAGACAATTATTATTGTATTTGTGAAACTGATCAAATCAAGATGTAGTTACTGTAAAGTTCGGATAGATTAAAACAATTACATTATTTGATATAGGATCTACATATTATATTTGTGAAATTCATATTTTGTAAGACATTTTTCAATATTCTCGTCAAATGTAACGTACCACATTAAATTTATTACTTTATGCAATACAATGTGTATGCTGTAAGGATGTTAAGATACCTAATTTTTTTAGATAAAATATTTATTGTGATGTTCCTCAGAAGAAAATTTCAAATGGTTTCTTTTATATAAAGCTTGTTAAGTGAGAATGATTAGTTTTTGTTCCAAAAATGTATTTGCGTTTTAAAAGTGTCAATTACTGCAAGTCATAATTTAATCTAGAACGTTTTATTTTAATTCTACAGAGAATACATTTAAATTATTTTAAAATCATAATAATAAGTCCCTGTTATATCTGATCGTCAGCGCGGAACGAGAGTTACAATTGGGAATTAGAACTTTTATGGAATATAAATTCTCTAAAACAGTGAATTGCAATATATCTCGACGCAAATGGTTTATAACGTCACTCTTTTCCAAAAATAGAATTCGACAGTTTTATCTAAACTTAATTGATTTCTACTTACTTGCTATTAGTTTTAATAATTGGATACTATACCTTTTTTAAAGAAGACCCCAAAGTACTTTTTAAACCAAACCACTACGCTGTTCTTTCCAGAAATACAATTCGATAAAAATAAAAAATAGCCGACCTACAACGCAACCTACCGATTTTATTACTTGCATTTATCACCAACAACCAATGCAGTTATTTGTTCTTTTGCGGCACAATACATTTACTGGTAAAACTAGAAAGAAAAGTAAGGGTGTGTTTATCCCTCAATTTATTGAATTTATTGAACAGGTGTCGGCGTTTATTGAAAAGTTTATCGGCTTCCGATCTCCCATTCCCGGCAGCTACCCTTAGTAAACTTTCGCACGTGCAAAATAGCTTCAAAGCACCGACAGCTGCTACAAAAATTGTCACGTATTAGATAAGTTTTAAGATTAAAGATTTTTGGGGGAGCTTTGTTTCCGTTGCTTTTTTGAAAATAAGGTTTAATTTTAAAGAAATGTCACATAAATGGAGCAAGATTTAGACGTTAATTCTGTTTTAATTATGTGTAATTAGAGAAATTAGAAATGATGCAGCTAATATGTAAGATATGCCCACGTTCACTTCGAATACCTATTAGAAAACACAATGAATTTAATGTGCTATACAACAATAGTCAACTTAATCGGGTTATACTTAAATATAGAACTGCACTAATTTGATTACAAACACTAAATTATTGTAAGTAATAAGTATTCAGGTACACAGAGTATACTGGGTATTCTGTGGTTTTTCTGCAAATCTTATTTTCATCCGGTGGTAGATAGATAAAGAATCTTAAATGAACTTAAACATGTTTTAATTCCTTAACAAGTTATAGCAAGTTTAAAATGGTGATGCCGTGAATAGAGTTTAAGTATTGATATTGTAATAGAAATATAAGAAATTTCAGGTTACCGGACTTTAAGATTAGTTATAGAAACGATGGGTCGGTTTCTGCTCTCGTCATTAAATTTAAACATTCTCTAATCACCATGGAAACCGATTTTGTTGTTTTTTTTTCTCTTGTTAAGGTCAAATAAAGCTATACTTCTTTAAATTTCTAAAAAAGCTTCATTCGTTACTGAAAGAGAGTAGAAACTGGACCGATGTCTTTAGTCGTTTAAAAGGATATTTTAGAAAACATTCTAGTTCATCTATTAATAAATAACATTAATTACGTACAACCGAGAAATATACCTTATAAATCGCACTCACTGGGATAACATAATGTTTGAGATTACCGCACGCGTGCGATAACATTTAGATTACCGCACGTGTGCGATTTCTGAAGAACAAGCCCAGAGATAACATTCAGAGCAGCTTCTTCTACATCTGAAGGCAAATCGTCTGACGAACTGATTCTGATGATTTTCTGTCACAAAATTTTACAAAAAGCAAAATTTGTTTACTGTTTACACTGTTGCTATTATTTTGAACAATGAGATTTAGCTGTTACTTTGAATTAATATTCACAAAATCTTGATCGGAAGTAGTTAGTCCATGATTGAGAGAAGCAAAAAATGGTTCGATTTGTAAAAAATTCAACAGTTGTACATAAAATTTTGTATACAATTCGTGGGATACACTATTATCGCACGCAAATGTTTACGCAAAACTCGGGCTAACGCTTTCGTTTTCCTTTTATTTATTATTAAAAACATCGGTACTTAACACCAGTCACTTTAACAATAAGAAAGAAATCCTAAATCTCAGTTAGATACCTTTAATTGATTCTGAGTAATGGGGCGAAAAATGATAAATGGGATACCCTGCATCTGTTAGTGGGGTTTACAAGAGCAGAAAACCAGCTTCTGTTTAATACTACACGTAAATTACCTTCAACGAGCAGTTTTTCAGATATACAGTATGTCCCCGGATTGAGTTTACAAGAGGAAAATTTTTTTTAATATTGATCTTAGGATAAAATGACACTCTAGACAAAATTTTCTGTTTGTTTCAAAACTTCCAATAATGGTAATATAATTTTGATGTTACCAAAAATAATGAAAAGAATTTAAAAAAATCATTATATTAGAATGAAACACGACTAAGTTCCAAATTTACTCGAAAATCAGATTAACATGTTTGAACTGCACCCCCAAAAAAAGCTAACACAATTTTTCAACAAATATTAAACTCAGTCACTTTTATATTGAAAAATTAAATGATATTAAAAAATCGTGTTAGCTTTTTTGCAGGTGCAGTTGAAACATGGCAACCTGATTTTTGAGTAAATTTGGAACTTAGTCTTTTTTTATTCTAAAATAATGCGTTTTTTTTTCATTTTCATTATTATTGTTGGCAACATCAACATTATACTTCCATTATTGGAGATTTTGAAACAAGCAGGAAGTTTTATCAAGAGTGACATTTTGTCCTAAGACCAATAATAAACAAGTTTTCACTTGCTGTATATGGTGGATCCACCAACAATAAGTTTTCACCTGCTGAAAAAATATTTCTTTTATAAACTTGGCATTGTCAGGTGTTCTGAGGCACGTATTAGTTCAATTCAATTCAAATAATTAATAAAATCACTTAGTTAGCCTGAGCTTTACCACAAAGGTAATTCAGTAAATCATTATGTGCATTACACTTCAGAAAATAAAAACCTCTAAGAAGCAACTAGAGGCTAGGCTTGATAGCTGCAAGTTATTTAAATCGAAGCGACTGATTACTTTTGAGGATGGACCGACTATTGATCATCCATTCTTTTATGCAGTCCATTTTCAACCTGCGTTAAGGACTATTAGTATCTTACTGCAGCAACCTTTTCACTTCGCGGCCCGACGGACGTCCACTTCTCAGAAAGATACTGGACTTGTCGTTGAATGTCACCAACATTACATTACAGCTACCATCTACTCTTCTAGCTTCTTCTACCACCACTGATGCCCCCATGTAGTGTTTTATTGTAAAGTACTTATATGGGAATATCAGATACTAAAAATACCATTATCTTTAAGTAATTATGTCGTCACTAGCACCACAAGTACGTATATTTCCTATAACAAGTAAATTAAGCAGTTAGTAAGTTAGAGTTTTTAACTTTTAGGAATAATTTAATAATTAATACAAAATTATTTGAAATGAATGAAATGGAATGAGCCTTTCGTCAAGCATAGTATTACGTTTTCACTTTTTTTGTGTTCGCTTAAATAATTAAGTTTTTGCCAACTCACCAAATTAAAATTATTAACGTTTCTTACAATGCAGATT
Organism: Ignelater luminosus; assembly: GCA_011009095.1. Lineage (NCBI taxonomy): Eukaryota > Metazoa > Arthropoda > Insecta > Coleoptera > Elateridae > Ignelater > Ignelater luminosus. Next base: position 21,050 of record VTPC01003122.1, read on the forward strand.
CATTAAGAATATCAACCGAATATGAATTCACCCTCCAATTAGGGTAATAAAACTTGCAATTATTAATTACAAAGTGCAGTAGTAAATAGTTTGGCCTCAATGAAATATTGCAGGATAGAGCATTTGAGAAAATAGTCTCATTAATCATAACTACAGAACACGCTGTTTGCGCTACAATGCATCAAAGCAATGTCATTTTACCTCCGTATTTCAAATCCGACAATCCTGTATGCAATTGCAAAAAACCCTATAAAAAATGCATCGTTGATGTAAATTAAATACCAAATTTAACATGGACCTTAAACAAAGGAAAACTTTTATTCCTCCTACTTCCTTTCGAACGCTTGCATTACGTTTTCTATAAAACTGACCTACCATTTGCATTGACAATTTATACACAGAATGATTGCATTTATTATTATTATTATCCATACTACACAGAAATTCGTATAATATGTAAATTAAAATATCTCTGTTAATTGTCCGTGTCCATGCATTAAGCGAATTACCTAGAGAAAAATTGAGTGAACGCGGCTTCTACCCTTTTCTTAGTTCGTGGCTAAAGGTGTCAACGACACCTGCTCAGATTAAGAGTATAAATCAACCGTTATTAAAATGATATTACGTACCGCCGTAAGAAATGGGTTACCTACCGTTTTCCTTAAAGAATCTAAAAGAATTAAGGTTTTTAATATAAAAAATTTTGTATAGAAAAATGTTTCAATACATTTAAGAAATTTATTTTTTCACATTTTTATCTACTGTTATAAAGATAAAGTGAATTGCGTAAGAAGGGAGAAAGAAAATTATACATCTGTTAATTATCGTTGTTCATACAATAAAACATTTTCGATAGGAGCTTAACAATTTATTTAAAAATGAGTAAATTTGATTCTACTTCTAATAAGCAAACCATCTTGGTGAATATCTTTTTTCCACATAAGTGTCAGGCACTTTTCAGTTTGCTTGTGTTTGGAAGTATTTCAATTTCAAACTTACATATTTGTATTATGATGTATGTGATGTATCCGAAACGGAAGAAACTATTTTAATGACATGCTCTAGGCTAGAATTAATGAAAAAAGTTGCAGATAAACATGTCAGGAAAAGCCCCTTTTTGTGATACAGGATGTTTAAGCTCTACAAAAAAATTATTATTTCTCTAACATTTCTCCAACAGTTTGATACTCATATGGTAATGAAATTTAACAATTCTTACTGTAGGACATTTTT
>VTPC01003123.1:0-19173 GCA_011009095.1 Ignelater luminosus
ACGTCTTAATTAATAACTTCTTGTAGGCACAGTGTATTCAGGCCAACTATGTCTTATTTTCTTTTCTTTGCCAAATTCATGGGAAATGTGACATACTGTTAAAGAATATTATTCTAACAATTCGATTACTTTCAATAAACAGTTTTTGTAACCCATGTCAAATTAAATAGTAAAATTTCTTGTATGTCGATGAGTTTTGAAAATACAGACGACGCTGAATTTTACTGAAAAACAATTTGCTTAAATATCTCGGTTGTTTACACAAATATAAAAAAGAAAAATGTTTTTCTTAGAAGAAACAACCAGTGTAACTGAATTAAAACCAAAATAGGAAATATGAAATTATGGTAAACATGGAACATTTAGCTTTATGAAGATGAAGTAAAAGTCTACCCGTAAATAAAAATACCTTGCTCATAATTCATAAAGATATAGATAGCATTAGGGGTACAAGAGCATGAAAATGGTTGAAATTTAAAGTTTGAAAGGCAGTTTATTATTAAATTCACGATAATAAAAAGTTAATTGGAAAGGTAAGCTGTAAATGAGTAAGTTAATGTCAAATAATGAAACATTTAGGAGTTTTCCTGCAAAATTAATGAAATTACGCCTTATAGTACAGGACTAATAATTACTAAGAAATTAACCTTTTAATAAAAAAAATATATAAAACTTAACTTAAACCTAAACACCTAATACAATCAATCATTCAATATAAAATGCTAGTTGAACAATTGACATTCCCATAAGGTCGCATTCAAAAATTTTATTGTTGGTGTTTAATCTTAAGTTAATAAACTGAAGTCTAATAAGAAGAAGCTATTTTATCCTTTTTAGAGCTTAGTGGTATTTTGAAGGCAGTTTTTTTCTTTCTTTCTCTAGAAAGTTAACTTTATTTCTTAATTTCTAGTAAGTAGTAAAATCTTTACAACACGAAACCTTGCAAACCACATCGAAATCGCTTCAGACGTTTTACCTGATACCACCAACAAAAACAAGTCACTGTAACCAGGGCCGTAGCTAAACAAAATTTTACTGTAGGCAAGTCGGCATTTCACTAATAGTGAAAACAACTAGTTTACTATATGACGTTTTATTTAAAAACAAATTCGACATTTTTTTAATCGCATGTTTTACAATTAGTTATTACTATTAATTAATTAATTAACTACATATCAAAATAACAAAAAACTGGAAATAAATCTAGAATCAGAACAATAAAAAGGCAGAAAAAACATAAAACACAATTCTAATATACATCGCTATAATAATAGTAAACATAGGAACACAAAGATTATTATTATTATACTTATAGAAACTTAACCGCTTGCACATCCGTTTGGAAATTCAAATTGTAAGTTAAACTAATCATTTCAGATACAAACTTTTCCTTCTTTCAATAATGCAAATTCTGAAATATATGTTTTAAATGTTATAGAGCTTGTGATGGACCTCTCTGTAGAGATTAGGGCTACATGACAGTCTTTCTTGAGACATAACTGATCTTAGAAAGTTTTTAATTAGTTTTAATTTGGTAAACCATCTTTCACATAAGGTACTCGTGGCAGTTACAGTTAAAATATTTGTATTGCTGTAGAAAAATTGAAATTCTTAACAATTAATTCAAATTTATTCAAATTCTGAAATATTTCAAAAGGAGATTGGCTTTCAAATTTAGCAAGCTCCGAAGCCTGAGTCTGAAACTTTCAGTTTCTTGCAGAAACTCTACAGGCTCTAAGTCCCTCTGATATTTTATCCACAAACCTTTAATATTACTGATGCTTATCTTTCAAAACGACGCACCATTTAAAAACTCAAAATCAGCTGAGAGTTCATTTAATTAGAAAGTTATTGAATCCACAACATGGGGTATTACTTGCCTTTGTTTGACATCTGGAGTCAAGTTAGAATCAGTTCCAAGCTCTCCAGCTAGGAAGTCTTTTGATTTTCCTTTGAGTTTTATGGGAATATCACAATTCTGGTATATATCCTTAGCAGCTCTCTCGATTTTAGCAAAACAATCGTTTCTGTAATTCTTGATTTCTTTCAGTAATCCACATTCTCCTTTTTTAACAAAAAATTTACTTTATTAATCTTTTCCAAAACAATACCAAAAAACCAAAAGAATCACAAATTCGAAATACCTGAGGTTTATTTTAAAAATGTTCCGACCCACTAAGTGTCCTCAGAGTAAATGGCTGGATCAGTCATTTCTTGCAGAAGTGCTAGAGGATCTTTGAATCGAATAATCACTGATCTTAGGGCTAATGTTCACGAAGACCATCTTGTGTTACTAAATTCTTTTAATGTTAATTTTAACGTACATTTAAACTTATCCCATCTGATTGTAGAGTGCACAAATAAATTAAGAAGGTCTTGAATTGTTCGAAAAAAGGTGATTATGACAGATCATGTAACGCCACTAAATCTAAATTGTGTGCTGAACATGGATAATACTCTAATAATATTCTTGCCTGAACACCCTGATATTTCCCAGCCATATTGGCTCCATTATTAGAGGCCTGGTCTTTTATATTTTGAATATCAAGGCCCAAAACTATTAACTCTTTTTCGACAATATTAGTCAAAACATACCGGTTTTTTTCCTTATTTCTAAAAATTCCTAAAAATCCCTCTTCAATTGTACACGCTTTCTGATTCTTTTCTACATATCTCATAATAATAAATAAAAGTTTCTCTGTATAAGATACGTCAAGAGTTGGATTCAAAATGACAGTAAAATATTTGGTACGTTTTATTTCTGATACAATTCGGTTTTTGACAACAATTCTTACTATTGCAATAGGTTCGTTTTGAATTTATGGTGAGAAGTATTTTGCTGATGTGTTCTCCGAGTGTATGTGATGTTTAATGATGGGGTCATAATGGCTTAGCAGTTCTATTGTTTGTAAAAGTTTTCCGGCATTTAGGTGTCTAATCTTTTCAACAGATCTTTGCAACGTCTCATTGTTTTTTTATGGAATACAGAATTGCATTCAAAATACACTTTTCCGTTTTGGAAATAAATTATTTTTTTGGATTTATTCAGTAACAAAGTGATTTTGGTCGATATTCACTTGAAAAGGTTTTAAGTCAATAACGCATTTTTTTATGGGAAGTCGAATTCTTGTACGATGTTATTCTGGTGCCAATATTACATCAATCACTAAATCACAACAAACAAGAAAAACAATGATCTCCACGTTCTTTTGTTACCAAAAGTCCAAGAAAGTCGTCATCTCTTTTTCAACTTACCCCTTAAACCCTCTTTCATTCCTATTTTAAAGTTCGACAATTCTTAACATTAAAACTTAGTGTCGGTCATAAATTCAATAAAAATCCAATTCGTACTGCTATTGTTCATTTGTTGATTAAAAATGCACAAAAATTGCAGAGAGCGGGTAGTTTTAAACTGACGAACTTTTTTTATCATTGTCTTTGTTTTAGTTGTTTGTTTTTTTAGTACGATGAAATTACTCCCTTGCCTCTTGCGCCCCTAGGCGGGTGCCTACTCTGCCTACCTCTAGCTATGGCCCTGACTATAACTGCTCATTACTCTATATTTTTTATGTACGTGGGTGAAAACCACATCAAAATTCAGTCCGGTAGTTTTAGAGATAATCGGAGACATACAAACCAACAAAGAAACAAAGTTTCATCGGAACTAATAACTTTTTTTTTTGAAGTCTGTTGAACATCGTTCTTCCGGTAGCAAAGTCTTTGATGAGTGCGTAGAACATATTGCTTTTAAGGAATATTTAATGTTGACTCATCTTTATTAAGCCCCGAGCTTTCAATTGTGCCTGAGAAACTAAAATTTTCTAATTCCTTCATTCTTCTCCAACATGTGTTTTAGCCTAATGCGTCTCTACTGTATTCACTTACGTGTTTCGTAGTCTTAACAAACTTCACTTTAGGTGAAATATCCGTTTCGGCAAGAAGACGTCAACCCTATGCTTTAGATGTTAGCTTCTAGTAATCGTAGAAGTTTTGCGAAGAATGCGCGTCAGAAACGTTTATTAACAAGCTATTTCTCTTGGTTTCTCTCAAAATCATAGCATGCTAGATTATGTGGTTAGTTACAGCGATATTGCCACAGCTTCGTTATTATTACTACGTAGAAAATGATTTTTTTTGTTTTAATTTGAAAACAACTGAAAAATCTTAGAATAGTTTTTAAACATCAAACCGTACAAAGAATCCCCGAAAAATCTTTTTCATATTTTCAAATAACGAAGCTGAAACCATTTGAAATTTGAAGAAAATCAATTTTTCCCTACAACTGATTAACAAAAAAAAAATGCATAAATTCCGATTTCGCAAAACTAAACTCATAATGTGTATTCAATTTTGTTCTAGCTGTTCCAGTTTCTGAGATACTCTGTCTACCCTACATTACCTTGAATTTAAACCACCTTGTATACATATTCCTTTGTACTAACAGTAAAGATATCTGAGCATGATTCCATAGTAGGATTTTTGTTTTATATTTATTGTATCGCCATTCTTTTTCATTTTAAAATTTGTTTCCTGATATTTTAAAAACTGTGCATCATAAAGCTTTTGTTTTTACGTAGGAGAGAGATTTCCCTACAAAGCTTTTATTTGCCTTTGAAATTGACGAGGATTTGTTTGAATGCACTTTAAAGCCGAAAAAGCTACAACTTCAGAGCTCTAGTTATTGTTTTCACTTGAAAATTACTGTTTTAATAATTGTTTTGTTTCTTACAAATCGTTGATGTGAATCACAATGATTATTCTTACAATATATACGAATTAATTTTTTTACGTTTCATTAAAATGTTAAATTGAAGGAACGGTATTTTTTTACAAAAGTTAACTTCTTTACAAAAAGATACACAGAAAGTGACATTCTATATACGTTAATACAAATTGGAAGTACATCCCGAATTTAACGAATCGTGCTTAAGGCATAACATTACGGGATTAGAAGTTTCAAGAGTAATAAATCGAAGATTATCTTTCTAACTTTCAAATTTTCTTGTTACAGGCTTATCAAAAGCGAAAGCATCCACAAGAACAATGAGGTGGTCAGGAATTTGGTGGTTCGCACTGATAGCAGCAGCTGTATTATTAGAAGAGAGTTGTGTAAGAGCAGCCCCAAATCCTCAACCTGAGGATATGTGGAAAACCCTTCTTGAGCTTGATCGCATGTATTCTTCTATTGCAAGACCTAGGTAATGTACACACAATTTAACACCTTTTGGCATGTTTTATATTTTAGATTTTGCATGCCTTTTTAATATTATGTGCACATCTTTATCTTTTAACTCTATAGGTAAATTTAGAAATGGTGTCAAGATTTCTTTACCTTTGTCATAACTAGAATAAATCTCGGTAGTAATTAATGGAGTTCACATAAAATGAAATAGAAGAATAGTTCGTTATTGTTTATCGGAAGTATTCATAAACATTATTAGAGAGATAAATATAAAATTTAAGCATTTGTATCTACTTGGTAGCAGCGGATATAACGGTCCCACGGTACCCTAAAAGGCCACCAAACGTTGAGCTTTCACTTTTAAGTATTCGTTTGGAGAACCAAAACAAAAAACTTGCGGTGACACGGCACACTTATGTCCGCCACTGCTAAGTGGATAATCTTGATATTAGTTGTACAAGAATTTACTCTTTTAAATCACAGTTGAAAAAACTAATTAAAATAACAAAATATATAAGATGATTAAGTTCTACAATTTATTAACTTTTAGTATAAGAGGGAAGCTTTACGTAACACTACACAATATACTTTATTACTATAAGATGGAGAAGAATTAGAAGTGGATCAATTTCTTTAAATGCCTAGAATATGTTGTAGTTAATTTATGAAGCATACATATTGAAATATACGGATACATGTTATACTTGTTTTAAAAAAAGGTACTCTATGTCTTGTCTATCTTTTTTAATCTACAATAGCTTTGGAGAAAAAATATAAATGTTAGTGCATAAAAAAATATTAAAGTGGGATTGGATAGACAAACTTACTGGAAACATGCCATTTTGAAAGCTTTTCTATTAGCTGCTCGTAGGGTTAGTACAAAAAATATTCTAAAAGCTACCATCAAGATTAAAGCGTCGCGCGTAGCATTATCCTGTATTTATTTGTCGGATTTAGATGAAACGAGAGATTTTATTGAAATAGGTTTTTTGTTTGTTACATACAGATTGTTTGTTCGGTTTGACGTTATAACATTATTATCAGTGACTAGATATATTTGACTCTTGGCAAATAATATAAATGAATCATGTTGCTTTATAAGACCTGTTCGACATTATGAAAAATTCTCTGATAAATTTCATAGAAATTTTTGTAGAAATTTTGTTCAGCAAAAAATTTTTAGAACGTGTTCTAAAAAGTAGAAATTTTGTGCGAGAAAATGTGCAAGGAACTCATGCGCACATCGAAATCAGCTGAGAAGGCTGAGACAAGGTGGACAAAAGGTTAACAAAATAGCTGTAAAAAAATGCCTAAAATGCGTATGCGCACATCAAAAATTTTATAGAAAACTTTGTACAAGTTGCATATAGAGTAGGCTGCAACAGTACCAAAAATGTTTTACAGAAATCTGACAAAAATTCCTTTCTAAATTTTTATAAAATTTTTCATTGTGTCATACAGGTCTAATACAATTTTATAATAAAGGAATACCGCTTTTGATCGAACCAAAAATATTTCAAATTCAGCATCCTGTATATTTGTTATTTTTCAAATTTCAATTTAATGGTGTTTGAAGGTCAAAAGTTTAAAACCACCTCAACATAATTATTTACCAATTTATCAATTCATGTTTATGAAAATTGAAGAAGGTAACCATTTTATTACACGTCTGTGACTACAGTTTTATGCAGTGTAGTTACTCGTCAAGGTGTGTAATTATAGCGAGTTCAATGTTAATTTTTATTTATGCTTTTATTATCTTCCCAAATAATCTTACATTAAATATGTGCCTGCTAAAAATGTTCACAATTAAATACTTCCTAGGATAGAATTAGTACATTTTATTATTAAATACAAATGTAAGGTACTGTAATGCAAATGCTCCAATTCGGTATGGTTAGAGAGACCGTTTGAATTCCGTCGGAAACCTTACAATTATTTTTTAGATTTTTCCAAATTTTTATTTTAATCTTAAGCTTAAGTCTTTTTATCAGTAAAATTATGGAACTTAATCATTACAACAAAAGGTGTAAAATAAAAGTTTGAAGCAACCGAAAAATAAATATGGGGTATCCGGCGGACCCCTCGATTACGAATTGGTCTCTCTAACCACGCGACCAAAGCCTCCATTCGTTAAAAAAACCAAGACAAGATTCCCTGAAAATCAATTGCCAATTATTCAGTAGGTATGAATTTAAAATATAAATTTTACGTAAATTGTTGGTTTCACATCTTTGCCAGTCGCGAATAGACAAAAAAGGCACAATTAAGTTTTACTTTATTATGGTCTTAAATGATAAGAAAAACAATTATGTTAAGTTGTCTTTACTGATTTTACTACGAAGAAAATTTCTTGCATTTCTTAGACATGCTTGCTTGCCGAATTCAGAAATGTAATCAAATTTATTTCTTTATCACAGCTCTTGACTAACTACTATTATTATATACAGTGTGTTCAGCGAGGAATGGGACAGCACGATATGTCGGGAAAGAATGCAGATTTAAAAATTTTGAAAACTTTGTTATAAACGTAAGGTAAGGGAACATATTTTGTGATAAAAAGTTTTTAAATAAATGCGTCACCACCGTACCTCAAAGTCAAATTGAAGGTACAAAACTCAAAAGACAAATATGAAAACAGAATATCTCAAAGTGAAGGCGAGATTAAATTAAATTAAGTGCTCAAAAGGTCCTCTACCACATTCTACACATTTTTGATAACGAGTAGCTTTTCGTCTAGTTTCCGGCGCTATGCTGACACAAGCAATTCTGATACGCTCTTTTAATTCTTCTACATTTCTGGAAGGTGTATCGTAAACTACACTTTTTAAATATTCCTAAAGAAAGTAGTCTAAAGGAATTAAATCCGAAGAACGAGCTAGCCATTTTATAAAACCAATAGTACCTATCCATCGTCTCGGAAATACTCTAATACATCAGCTACCGCTTTTGCTTGAGAATGCGAATTTAAATTTGCGGCAGGTAATGTATTCTCAACAAGATGGCGCCCCTGTTCATAACAGTAACATAGTAAGAGATCACCTGAACGATGGATATGTACTAATGGTTCTATAAGATGTCCAGATTTAACTCCTTTAAAATACTTTCTTTGGGGACATTTAAAAAGTGTAGTCTAGGATACATCTTTCAGAAATGTAAAAGAATTTGCTTATTATCTCTACAGAATACAATCTTTTACATCTTTGTGTTGAATTTATAAAAATTATTATTTTCCCGAAAAGTAAACCAGATAGGTTGGTAGCAGTATAAGAAAAATTATCACAAATACGTTGCAAATTCCAAAAATCAAATAAAAAGTAGGGTACTCCATTTAAAAAAATTAAGTTAGGTGGTTCCACCTGGTGGTGACGCATTTAACTTAAAAGCTGATCACAAAATATGTGCCTCTACCGTACATTTATAAAAAAGCTTCCAGAATGTTTAAACCTGCATTCGTTCCCGAGATATCACGCTGTCCCATTCCTCACTGAACACCCTGTATATGTTCTAAATTAGGCATAACCCAAAAACTAAATACTGTTGTTTCATTAATTTTACGATTACAAAACAGTTTATTATATGTATGTAGATCTTGTTACTACAGCGTTTTCTTATCAGTCATTCATAACAAGAAATTGAACTTCAATGTGTTGATACACAAATGCATTTCTGTTCATAATTAAAACATTTGAGAATGCAAAGCATAACCTCAACGAACTCCGTTTTGTTGCTGAATTTGAGCAACAGTCTTAAAAAATTTTCAAATTTGATTCAATACGATTCTAAAGTAAAAACAAAATGTTTGAGAATTTTTCAAATTTCGGCAGCCATTTTGACAATGTTCCCGAAGAAATATCAAAAAACGAAGACTTCAGGTTATCTTTAGTTTTTGATTTAGAAGCCAAATCTGAAGTTTAAATTTCAAAATTTAAAAACAAATGCGGACAGACAGACAGACAAGCAGACAAAGAGAGTTCGTTGAATATTCTACATAAACAGGAGAAACAGGAATATATAATGTACAATCTTACTCGAATCATGCCATATAATGGCCAGTACAGTTTGCAGTAAAAGAAATACTACTTATCTTAACATCAAGTACATAATTAGCTATCACGATTTTCATGAATAACCTCTATACCTTTTTGGCAGTTAAAATCATTCATTTACTAATAAACTCTACAAAATATGATTTTCATTAATACCTCAGAAACGTAATTCTGTCGAATTTCAAACTTCGGAAAAGATTGTACACAGTTTTCATCTATAAAAAACGATTTACTTTTGCCTGTACAAATCCCAAATGCGTTGAAATCAGAATATAGCAGTAAAAACTAGAATGATGATTGGTAAAATTGACCATCTTAGAATGCATCATTTTCAATAACAGCCTGTAGTATTGCATATCTAGCGAGTATATACTTATGTACGTACTGATCTACTACTACGTAGTTATATACGAGAAGTACTTGTCACAGATTGTAATATAAAAAAGGTCGTGGGAATAAACTTTGCAAGTTTAAAAAAATAGAGATACTTTCAGATTTTGGTAGATTATAATCATAATTAATGAATGTATTTATACAAATGCACGTATAACATATGTTGCGATTTTAATCTAACGTCAAGAGTTTTATAAAATATTGTCTAAATAGAACCATCGATTTATTCAAAATTACTTTTCTTTTAATTTAGATTTTTTAGGCCATTGATGTTATCCGTCCTATTAACCTATACTTCACTCTTTTAAGTACCTCTAAAAAAGGAAATGGGAATTCTTAAGAACAATCGATTTAGTGATTTATTTAAAACCCGTTGCAGTGAACTAAAATGGAACTAGCTAACGTATTTCTTTAATAATAAATAATAAATAAATAAACAACAACCTACTGATACAGTATTTCGTGTAAAATAATCTTTACTCTTAAGCACAGATGCTTATGTAATATTAACAATGCACTTCTCCTGTTAAACTGTCTTAAAGGAATGCGTACTTTTACACGCCACAAAATCAAGAACATCTTCGGTTAAAAACAACGTTAGCCTTGATAGAGGTTTTAGTTTTTAGTTTCATGTGCCACGCAAGACCTACAGAAAATCAGTAATGATATGGAAAACGGTCTCCTTATGTAATATCTTTCTTTCAACATGTTGCTGTATAATGCTTTCTGGTAAATAAAAATTCGTTTAGTTTTTCGCATGTTGACTACTTTGTAAGCAATTTCCATGACGGTTAACGTTTTTCATATCTAAATACTTTTTTTCGTCTTTTTATTTTGCTTAAAACATATTTTTGTAGTAAGAGGGTATGTTGGCGTTCTTTACCTTTTAATTGTTTTTCTTTAAATTTTTTCGTTTACATTTCTGATAATTATTGAAATGTTAATACTAACATTTCTGAACAACTTAGTACTAAAGTAGATGTTTTTATTTTATTGTAAGTAAAGTTATAAGTTTTGTTCAGAAATCCAAAAATGTAAAATTTGGCTCCTTTTCTCCTTTAATCCAATCTTGTACATGCGTCCATACTCGATAATTTTCCCGTTTGGGTCTTGCTACCTACTACATTTCTAAATGTATGTTCAGTCATTCAAGACATCTTGATTCTATGGTGACAGTCAAAAATGGCATTTGAAATTCTGTAAAATTCAAGAATTTTTAAAGAAACTGGTATTTTGATTACAGTGTATTGTCCTAGAACAGTCTAGTCAGAATTCAAAGGAATTTTGAAAATTGACTTTCTGTACCTGAAGGGTACCCAAAAAGCAAATTTTTGCATTGTTGCAACAACAGTCTATCTTGATATAAACCTCTGATTTAAGATAGGCAATTTGTTCTACGAGATTACATCTATCGGTGCTCTTCCTCCTGGTCCCGGATCATCCATCTTGGTGTTGCAAAAACTTGTGATCAAAGGAAATTGTTTCGGTTTTTATGGTATTATTAAATAGGTAACGGCATGAAGTCTGTTTAGGTTTTTGTTTGAATTTTGCCCTTGTTATGCAACAATTTATTATCTTGCTAAAGACTTTAATTCTCACTTTCTTTTTGGATGATACCAAAAAAAATTCTTCTGAACCGTTCACTGTGATTCTTGTTATTCCTGGGGTTCAAAAATATATACAATCTGGTGTTTCGTAATGCTAATAAAGCGCAAACAACATTACTTTAAAGCTTTAAGGTCTCGTGAGAAATTCTCATCCATATATTGCTTAGGTGTAAATAGTATATAACCGACCGCACTAACAACATTTTCATTTACAAATTACCATGGATTGTTTTAGTTATAATCACAACTGATATGCCACTTTTATTGGCAATTGCTTCAACGTGCGTTGTATTGGTGGATTGTTATTGATCTTCAGAACCATGTGCCATCTTAGATGATCTTTCCATAAAAAATTGTTTTATATAGAACCTTATTTGGTAATACAGTGACAAACCGTTCATAATTCTTAATGTAACTTTTTGTTAATAATCGTATTTTTTCCAAGTTTTACATGATCTACTAACTTATTGTAGCAACTTGAGTCTAAAGATCAAAAATAAATTATTTTTAAAAATCCTTAAGTCATTAGTACGTGTTATCTGATAACATTAAAGTCATTTTTGCTAGACAGGTACCGATCGTTTTTCTATACAAAAGTATGAGCTTGATATAACGCATCCATGTTTAATTTAAGTCGGTAAAAACCTGGTTAATGTAGGTTTTTTGGCACAAGACTCGGCTTTTGGGCGTCAAAATTACATTTTCAAGATGCCGATGCTAATTCTTCAAGTATCCAATAAAGGAAAGATCATGGCAATCTACAATAATTGTTTAAAGACGGTCGGGATTTGATTTTTTAAAATACATTAATGAAACCATTGGAAGATCGTTTGCACCTCGCTCATAAGTATCTTAAGTCATTGACCATGCACAACAGGAAAAAGTTTCGTTTCTATCTGACTTTGTTTTGGACATATCCCGTTACTGGGGTGGGGTGAGAAAACAAAAAAGAGATAGAACTACGCTTGTACCAATCTCTTTAACAGGCTCTCTTTTGATACAGTCTTATTTGAATGTAAATATTCGATATCTTTTTGGATTTTTCAAAGTGGCTAGAATCGACAATTATTTTTTGGTTTTCATTGGAATACTTATGATTGGGAAAAACTTATAATGATTTCGTATTTACAAATTAATTAACGTAACTTGTTTATCTCTTTCCGTTATCGAGAACATAATTTTTACATGTGTATCTTAACCATTTTGTCGTGATTTCTAACTGCGAAACCTAGAAGTAGTTTTGTTTAGTTCCATTTACTTGTAGTGTTGCTCGAAATTACAAATGCAACTACGATGAAAATTCGACTATTATGTAGTTCTCCATGTACAGCGATTTCAGGTTTTGACCGACCCCACTCCAGTAACAGTATATGTCCAAAACAAAAAGTCAGATAAAAACGGAACTTTTTTTGTTGTGAATGGTCAACGACTTAATATACTTGTGAGCGAGGTGCAAACGATCTTCCATTGGTTTCATCAATGTATTTTAAAAAATCAAATTACAACCGTCTTTAAACAATTATTGTAAATTGCCATGATCTCGATTGTATACTCCATAAAAAGTCTTTTGAAATTAGATGATGACTATAGTGGTCGAGGCCTATCGGCCTCTAGACGCTGACGTCAAAGAGCTATCTTTGGATTACAATTTGCAACTAAACTAAAAGTTTTTATTGAATTTAGGTAATTAGATAGTTAAGCAATTGGGAAAGAAACAAACATGATAAACTTTCACAGCAGCATATTTTTCTCCTGTTTAATTAAAAACAATACATAACAAACTGCAAAACACCAAAATAAGCAAAACTTTGAAAAAAAAAAATAAAAATTATAATTACACTTGTTTAGATGTAGTAATTACTTATACCTCTCCATTGAGTTTCTACAGATTAATGCCTTTTTAGGAAGTCCACTTGCCTCTGACAAACTGTTAATAACCTCTTGGTAATTAATATCTTTTAAAATGCCCTTCTCTATATTCATAATCATAAATAATTCTAATCTGTTATCTGACAGCCGACAAAGCAGCCTGTTCTTTATATACTTTAAAATGGAGAAAGATAGCAACATATGGTGCAGTTTTGCCAACTTCTACAAAGCCTTTGGTCATATCATCGGTTTCTATGTCATAGTCGTCTTTTCCTAGTTTTTAGCGAAGTTTCTAAGTTCCTCTTTCAGAGTTGCAAAGGTCGCGTTGGTATTACATTTAAACAATTGTCCCGATAGAAAATCAATACAGTTTTCAGGGTGTCCGTTGTTGTTAATCCCCATAAAATATTTTGGGTCGAGTACAGAAAGGTCCCTGTACAAATCCATATTTTTAGAAAATTGGCCGCTCATGAATTCTACTGCGACATTCATTACGACGTTATATGTTGCTATTCTGAACTTTTCTTGTTCCGACTTTGGTTGCATACTTTTAGACCTTTCATCAAAAAGATTTTTACTAACCTATGACGAATTTCTGAAAAATATTCGATTTCTATATCAATGTGTTCTCGCAAATTTAGTTCACTATTAGCCCACAGTATAAATCTTTTTGTTGCATCTTGGATGCAAGTCATATCACGCTGTATTGAGCGCAGTTGCTGAATAGCAGTTTGCACCATGGCATTGCATCTAAGCAGATCTCCAGGTTTTAAGCCTGCATTTTTAAAGATATTTGAGATGTTATTACAGTTTTGTATTTCAACAACGCCTTCTTGTAATTTCTGGCAGTAACTCGGGTATCAGAACTGATTTTTGTATTATTTTCAATTGTTTGCAGAGTATCGATAACATCTACGTACAAAGCCGATTCTGGGTTATTAAACTTCCCAAAAATTTTGTTCAATGCTGCCTCTTTCGCTCACAAGCGTGTTTCTCCAATGGTTTGTAACCTTTTACGTTTCAGATTTTTCGAAATTGAAGTCCAAACTTCTATTCTCTGATGAGAATCGTGGAAAAACCGCAACGGAATTTAACAAGGTAAAAAACAGATGCTGCTTTCATATGCGCCTTCATAAGATCACAGAGTACGAGGTCTGTTCAAGAAGTATCGCGAAATTTGTGTTTTTTTAAAAATTATTTACTTATTCATGAATATCTATTTTGTCCTCTTCAAAGTAATCCCCATCAGAAATTATACACTTGTGCCAACGTTTTTTCCAATCATTTTTTGTGATCTTGTTCAGCTCCTTCTTCGATGCCGTCTTTATCTCCTCAATCGTAGCGTAGCGTCGTCCTTTCATGGGCCTCTTCAGTTTCGGGAACAAGAAAAAGTCACAGGGGGCCAGGTCTGGAGAATACGGTGGCTGCGGCATCATTAGTGTGTTGTTTTTGGCCAAAAATTCGCACACAAGCAACGATGTGTGAGCAGGGGCGTTATCATGGTGCAAAAGCCAATTTTTGTTCTTCCACAAATCTGGGCGTTTCTGGCGGATTGCTTTGCGCAAATTGCGCATAACTTGCAGGTAATATTCCTTATTGACCGTTCTACCCCGTGGCAAGAACTCATAATGCACCACGCCCCTGAAATCGAAGAAAACTGTAAGCAAAGCCTTCACATTAGACCGAACTTGGCGCGCTTTTTTCGGTCTTGGCTCGTGCGGCAGCTTCCATTGGGATGATTGAGCTTTGGTTTCCACGTCATAACCATAAACCCATGATTTGTCACCAGTTATGACCCTCTGGAGCAAATTTGGGTCGTCGCGGACAGAGTCCAACAGCTCCTTAGCAATGTTAATGCAATGCTGTTTTTAGTCGAAATTGAGCAATTTTGGTACGAATTTCGCGGCGACCCGTCTCATGCCCAAATCATTGGTAAAAATCGAATGGCACGAGCCAATCGATATGTTTAGGTCCTCAGCAACTTCTCTAACGGTGATTTGACGATTGGCCAATACTATTTTCTTCACTTCATCAATGTTTTAGTGCTCGGGCGTCCGGCACGCTCTTCGTCATTCACATCTTCTCGGCCCTCTGAGAACATTTTGTACCACCGATAAACGTTGCTTCGGTCCAAGGTAGCTTCACCATATGCCACAGTCAACATTCGGAATGCGTCCGCGCACTTAATTTTGTTTTTCACACAAAATTTGATACAGATTCTTTGATCCATTTTTTGGAATAGGCAAAAATCGAAGACGAGCCAAAACACGTTCAAGCAAAACAGCTGTCAAAAATTAACTGAACATTCAAAATGGCCGAACTTGTCGGCATAAGTGAGGGACATGAGTACCAACATAACGCCACAAAAAAATCGAAAATCGAATATACGTAACCCGCGGAAATTCAAAATTCGCGATACTTTTTGAACAGACCTCGTACAAGGTTCAAAATATGACTGACACCATATATGAATGTGGTTAGAATTTTCTTTTTTCATTTTTAAAGAAAATCCATTGTAATCTTCTTGCATATTGGCCGCACCGTCAGTGAAGTCCGTTTATCGGAAAGTTGTAATTTGCATCCCCTGAATAATGTAAAAATTTATTACGGTCCGATGCAAATGCACCGACAAAAGATTTGGCTGTATGTATTTCTCATGTATTTCCCCATAAAATAACTGGTCTGCAGAACTTTAAATTTACTTTTAAAGTGAAAGAACATTGTTTTCAATATTTTTGTGAGGGTCGTAAATTAGCTTTATGCACCGGCCCTTCGGACATTTGCCCGAATGCCCCGCCGTCCCATCCGTCCCTGCCTAGTAAACTTAAGAAATGAAGTATTTTTGCCCATAATTGTTTAATAACGTTATTCTCATTCTTTTCAATCCTCCCAATCGATTGTGGCTTTGTTTATTATAAAATATTCATAATTATACCATCATGACCTACTAGTAAGATTAATTTCTCGGATTATTCATTTTTTGTGAATTCAGTGAATAAAACACAAAAAGGAATATTCCGACAAGGTTTTTTAAAAGTAATGAAGGTAAATAAATTTAAGTTTGTGGGTGTAAAACATTAAAAGCGATCTAATTTACAATATTGCTCCAGAATATTTACCAAGACAACTAGATTTTCTCGAGAAGAATTAAAAAAGTGTAAGAATAAGGACAATCTTGTAAGGATTGAGGTCACGGATACAAATGAGTAGCAAAAATTCTCTTTTTTTCGTCAAAATTAAATATGAAGATTTTAATTATTCGTATTTATATAATAGGGCGCATCCAATTCATTGTGTACCTACGAGAAAAAGGACAAAACATAGAAAATATCTTTAACATTAATCTTGAAGTCTAATGCTGTCCTAATTCGTTTTAATATTCGTTCCTATAAACAGCTGCTGTTTAGGCGTTGTCACTTCTCACTTGTCTAAAGTCATCTTAAAAAAATACAGTTAAATGCCTACGTAACATGTCCGTAAGTCAACCGTAAACGCATTCGAAGGAAGATAAGCTGACATTGTGACAGGCGCTTTACAAGGATACAAATCCAATTGCTTCCTTCTAATTCAAGTGATAGATGGTGCCTGTCAACTTCTAACCCGAATATTTAAAGAAGCTACAAGAATGTCATTTATCCTGTTTATTTGAGTTTATGTGTACTATTATAACAGTTTCGATTTACGAGTGTCGCGTGGTGTGAGTTTACTGTACGAAAGAACGACTAAAATGAACATCCAAAACGGGGTGATGTAATACAATACGTAAATATGTCTTTTAGGGGACAGAAACTTTTGTTTCGAATCTACAGGAGTGTAACAAAACTGATGTGTAGACAGATAATGAAATTTCCAACATTTAATATTAGGTACCTTACAATGTATTATATAGGCCTATATCAGAGAACTTCTAGTTTGATGAAATTAGTGGAGTATTTAATAGATCACAATTAAGAATTGCTTTGTAAACTAAAATTAGATAAAATAGAAGCATATTTACTATTCATTCCGCAGTGCAATAAAAAAATTAAATTGAAAGAGCCGTAACCACGAGAAACTCTCGTCGTTTACAACTCCAAGGAACTTGTTATCTCAGATTCCTCAATGAAACACTATTTCTAGCACATTGTATACAATTTGTGGCGCATTCGGATTGTAAAAATGAAAAACGATATAATTCTTTAAGGTATTTATGAATGTGAAAGCTTCACTTTAAATAGAAGAAAAAGCAAAAATCCGAAAATTAACTTTATTGACATGTAAAAAATAGTTACGATCAAACTGTTTAATTAAATCTTAAGAGTTGTTCATTTACGAAGAACAAAACCCGTCGAGTATTGACAGAAACAAACCGGAAATTAGTTCTATTTATAGGCTTGACTACAAAGAAAGAATTTACTAGATTTGAGAATTTTAAGAAATACCCATTTAGTTTAGTTTGTATAAACCATATATCGAGACGCCGCCACCTCTACCAAAAAGAATATTTTTTACATGTTTGATGAAGCAAAATTTTAGCGATGCTTTCATGTCTTTTCGGAATGTACAACTATCTGAAAGGTTAAGAATTACATTTTCATTTGAGTAGGTTTGACATATAGGTCGCCTCGTTAGGTGATCTATAAAAGATGACAGATGCGATAGTATGCGTTTTATAAATATATCATTGATACTAGATGTCAAATAAATTTAATATATTTCACCTTCTAGTGAATAAAACTGACCGTCTTGAAATATTTAGTAAAGGTAATACTAAAACGAATTGACTTTTTCTAAAACGATATTGTGTAGAAACAGAATTCCAACTTTATTAGTAACTTGCTGTATGCATATTTGATTTAATTCAAAATAGATAACAAAATTAAATTAACAGGCTTTGATGGATTAGATAAATTTCTTGTTTTAAATTGTAAGCAGTCAATGCCAGTTGAGAAGTGATGTAGGGAAAGATGCCGTGAATGGGACATTTTTCTTGAGAGCCCATATTTCTTTGTTTTTATTTTCATTTGAGAAAAATCACTAAAACCCTGTAAGAAATACTCATTTCAATTAAAATATTCTATTACAAGAGTTTTTAGTCATTAGAATAACAACTTACAAAAGAAAATTTACAAAAACAATTTTGTCCCATTCAAATCCTTGCAGTGATGAATGGGACACATTAGTGTTTTGAATGGGACAATAACAGAAATAAATAAAAACCTTTATAATGTTACCAAACAGTAGTCTATTACATGATGTTAATACAAAACAGATTCCTACAAAAAACTTTAAAACTTATAAAATCCTTCCATATTTATTTTCCTAAAAACTGAACTCAAATTTTTATTTGAATTTCCGAACTGCCTTAAAAATTTTACTTTGCAGTCTTTTTCTTTAAGAACATCCACTACAAGCCCTATGTACGCTAGTTTATTTTTCTTAGTAGAACAGTTAACAAGTACAAAAACGTCCCTTTGTATTACAACATTTTCATATTTTCAAAAATATCATCACTTTCTTTGTTATTTAATATTTCTCGTCTTGAGTTGCTGGCTGTTCACTTTCGCTTGACTCGCTGGAACTTTCAAGCATTATTTCTCGGCTTACACTTTTGTTCTTTACTTCTCTTTGCCTCACTTTTTCAAGCTTTTGTTAATAATCTTCTTTTAGTTGATTCATTTCAGGTGTTTCTGTTAATACTGTTGTCGATTTCTTTCTCCTTTTTGTAGTTACTTTTCTTTTTGGTGCTTTAGGAAATGGCCTGATTGCCTCGGGAGTAGGAGCTAAACTGCTGGTGGAAGGTCCTAGTTCATCTGAATTTATTGATTAATTTTTTTCTTGTTCTTTTGTGTTATTTTGTGTAGACTCTGATAGGTCAGTTACGTAAGAGTCATGAAAATCTTCTTGGCTGAATATATTTCTGTTAGGCGGAAATGTTCTAGTCGAAGCAAATTCAGATAAGATTTTTTTGGGTGTGAATGCATTAAAAAAAGCTTTGTTCACTATATTTGCGATATTATGAATATTAAGGGTTTGGTCGGGATTAGCCAACATTCACTCGTTCTGAGAAATTTTAACAATAGGTTGTAGCCTA
>VTPC01003126.1:4984-20683 GCA_011009095.1 Ignelater luminosus
GTGCAGAGGCGGAAGAATGACTTTTCAGGTCTTACCAAAGGTTTGTATTTAACGTTTTTAGTACCTACTTCAAGTACAATGCTTTTTGGCCAGTCCCTTTTTTTCTAGTAAAGAACTCTGTTGCTGCTGTCCCACTCGCAGAGAAAACAACAATATTTTGCGTAGCCTGATTGAAGAACTAATAAAATACAAACAAATAAAAATAGTTTCTAAAAAAATAATTAAGCTACCAACCTAGCAAAATAGCAATTACTTTTAAATCACTACAAATAAGCCATTGATGTGTCTCGTAATTGATACTTTTTAAAATATTTTTGAAATTGTTGTACATTTCCTTCATATTATTTGCATATGCCACAGGTATAGATGGTAGCTTGTTCCCAATATGCAATAATACAGCTTTTAAACTTGTTTTAGAGGCATCTATAAAAAGTCACCAGTTTTCAGCGTCTTAGTTAATTTTGAGTTTCTCCATTAACCCTTTAACGTTGGTACACACTGTAATCAAGTTGTCTAATTTAAAATAAGGAACAAAGATTTTCGATCTTGTTTGAAAATATGAAACTGAGACACTAGAATCTAAATGGTTTCACTGCTTGAAACTGGATGCAAGAATATCGGCTTTGTTTTTTGGCAGATCTAACTCCCTAACTAGATCATTCAGTTCAGATTGACTTATTTTGTGGAATCACTAATTCATTGCAGACAAACTCGCCATCAGATTTAGCATTAGCAGATGACTGTGAGCTAGATACAACATCGTTATCCAATTCATAGCCGACTCCTTCAGATGGTGACAAAGCTGATTTTGACCGAGAATGATTCTGAGCTCTAGTGACTGATAAAACAGTAGGATACACAACAGCAGACATCTTCTTTTTCTTAAAAATACCATTCGTAAGAGGAGTGGTCAAACAAAAATAGCAATCATCTATATGATTGGTTTGTTCGCGCCACAGTATAGGAACAAGAAAAGGCATTGATGGTACCTTTCTCTACTTATTATATATATATACTATACTATACTACTAATTACTGCAATATATAGGTGTGGCAGAAATCACTTTTTTTATTGTTTAATTTTTGATAGTCAAGTTAAATGGGTAAAGTTTTAAATCAATAATTAGCTAGCTAATTGAAGGCAGTAGTTGTAAAAAATGTACTTGAGATATTCCGAAATGTCGAACAAAAAATAAACAAATAATAAACTAAACTGTATGGCTGACAAATTATTCATATAATATTTATCAATTTATTTCTTGATTTATTTAAAGAAGAGAGAAGAAAGTTAATACAATATCAAAGCAATAAAATACTTTTCCCTAAGAAAAATCTTTTTATTCCACATAAATAATAATAAAAACAATGAGAGCAACAGGTATCAGAAGTAACTAAGCTAACTAACTACGTACTATACCAAGCTTGCTAAAGAATTTTCTGCAAATGGTTAAGAACAACACGGATAGAATTTAGTAAATGGCTTTATTGTTTTTCAAAATATTCACCCTTAGCATCAATATACTTTTGCATACGCTCAAACCAATTTTTGAAGCATTTTTTTCCAATCTGAAGCTGCTACCTTAGAAACCACATGCCTACATGCCTCAACTGCTGCTTCAGGCGAAGAAATAACGCTGACTATGCATCTTGTTTTTGATTGTCGGGAACAGAAAAAGTCATTTGGTGCTTATTGGAAATAGTAAGTTATAGAACTTAAATTAATTTAAGAAATGTTGCACAACATTTAGAAATTCCCTTGAAAAGAAATATTTGTTAGTTACGAGTAAAGGCTTTGTAGGATTTCAAGGGAACACAAGGTTATTTTTTCTAGGAAGGTGCAACATTCATGTACTTTTAAGTATTTTTAGGAAGGAAAAGGATTAGTTACCAGTAACAACCCTTTGTAAGATTTCAAGGGAACGCAAAGTTATTTGTCTGGGTAGGTTCCTCATTGATATACTTTTAAGAACGACCACCTAGTATAATTCTGTAAAACGCGTGAGACAAATACTAGGAAACAATCCCTGATCATGAGTGGTAAATAAGGTTATAAAAGGGAACGAATTATGATTTTCAGTGTAGTTCTCCACATTTTGTTATTGAATGTAGTTCTTAATATTTTGTCAATGAAAGTCGTGCCCTTTTATAATTGTAATAATTATTTAACGTATTTTGTAACGATTTAAGTTTGATTTGTCGAAAAGAAACTATTGTTAACTTTGTACTTTTTTTGTTATTCTAATTCATCGATTTTAATAATATTAAATTTATTCAGTTAATGTCTTGGGTTTTATTGACAATAAGTGTATCAAAAACCGTGTCTGGAGTGTAATTTAAAAGAATTTAGTTAAAGAGAGGTGAATTAATCATCGGCAGCACTATCCTGCGATACGAGCTGTAAAAGTCTTCTGTAAGTAGTGAGATGTGGCGAATAAGGTAAGCTTTACCCGTTATATCATTATATTTCTGGTGATAGTGGTTGGTTTCCTTTATCCGTCGTTACAGTGCTAGATCGGGCAAATACGGACAATGCGACATTGATTTCACTTTTGCATTAGCTAAGAAGTCGGTTTGGGGGGCACTTGCACTAAGGCTATGGTTGCTACATATCCAGAAATACGGAAAAAGCAGGAGATTATTTGCTTTGCAACAATTTGCATGCGGACTGCTAGGTATAGTAGTGCCTCTTTATTCAGTGTTTGTGTTTTGTGAGGTAGGATAAAGTTAACTTTTTTTTTAATATTCTAATTGCGCACCTAACACGAATGCACCGTTTAACAAAAAGTAAATTTAATTATAATGAACAAGGGTGTTTTCCGATTTTTCAATAAGGCATTTGGTGCAAAAGCATGTGCCTTACGTTTGCACCACTTCTAGTTTTGAACCAAGTACTGTTTGGTTTGATAATACCAACCAAATATCTAGCACCCTTAAAGCTGACTACGGACCCAGATCAGGATTCAGCGATGACAGAAATAACGAAGTGCCGAAAGCGTTTCTTAGAAAACTATTTGAGTTCTCTGAAAAATTTACTTTGGCTTTACATAATAATAATTTTCCAAGAAAATTCACAATTACATGCTAACAAAATCAGAATTACTTTAGTATAATAAGGTGGAATTTAATCAAATATCAAATAAGATGTTCAAACAAGTTTATAAGTTAATAGCAATAAAGTTATTGATATTCGACGTTGCTGCCGTACTGTGCACATACACGCACATTTCTTTAAATATCTTCTAATTCAGTTATCATAAAATGCTGAAATTGCTCAGTGTATATCACCTTGCATTGCCCTTCAAAAAACTAAAAAAAAGTTTAGTGCTAAAATAATTAGTGGAGCCAAAATGGGATTTCCTATGTTGCGCCCGCCAATTCAGCACCCGGTATAACGGATTTTGTAGCCTAGTAGAAAGCTGTACAAATCCATTTAATGAATTTAATAGTGATCGTCTGTTATACAAGTGACGAAAGCAGGAATGTTACATTGAAAATATACAAGAATTTCTAGCTAATAGTAAAATTGGTCCCAAACACCGAGTTAGTAATTTAATTTACAGTGAAAAAAATTAAACGGTGCATTAATGTCTTCAAAACTTCAAGTGAAGAAGAATCTCTTGAAAAGAATTCTGGAATACATGACTAATTTCTGCCGAGAAATGCGATTACGATCATTGCGTCCACCAGAAAACGTAATGTTAGGCTAAACAAAGACGTGAATACTGGTCAGCAGGACAGTTTTCTGCTCGGCAAATGCCACCAGATTTACAGAAATTTAACTTTTCTATATTTGCTGCTTTTCAATTTAATGCACCTTACTGACTTCTTTTACGTTTACAAGCTTGTGGCGTATATAATGACGTCCACGCGTTGTTGTTAATTCCAAAATATTGTTGAATTAAATTCATTTTTTCTGTTGGTTTTGTTGACTATTCATAAATCAGCACAGAATTATTTGTACTTGACGTAGGTTTATGTTAGAAGTTTGTACCTTTGTTAGCCGAATTTTATTGTTCGTATCCCCAGTTTTATGTTTATTCAAAATTTAAAAAAATAAAGCCGCATTCAAGATTTCACAAACTTTTACGATACAAGATCAACATTACATTATTTAGTTTATTAAGAAAATGGCAAAAAGGTATTGATTGTGGAGAATTTTAGTCAGTGACGGCTAGTAGCTCTTTCCGATGATGGGTTGGGTCAAAATTAAAATATATAGCCACGTTAATTATTTTATTTATGCAGGGTGATTCTGAAATAAAGGGTATCCTCTTAAAGGTGGATAGCGGTGTAATAGTACATACATTTGCGATAAAAAAGGTAGGTAAAAATTGCAGAGTTTCCGAGAAAAAGACTTTTGAAATTTAATCGCTAAGCCAAGCCGGTCCTGCTCTCATACTTTTACTTAAGTAAAAATCGATAGGGGTTGACTGACCCTCCTTGTCATTGGCAGGTAGCTATTTACATATGTAAGGGTCGGAACATGTTGCCACAATCAGTCGGTCTTTGACTTTCCTGAGAGTGACAAGATGTGAAAGAATTTAAAGCGAGCGAGATGTTTTCCACTCAAGAGTTGGCAGACATAACTTTAATCTATGGAGAATGTCATTATAATGTAGAAGCGACAAAACGAATGTACGCCGATCGTTTTCCACAACGAAGACAGCCTTCGCGGAATACAATACTGCAAGCGATACAACGACTTCGTGATACAGGTAGCACCGTCGCAACATATGAAGGCCGTGGACAAGAACGAGCACCACACTTTCTTCAAGCGAAAGAAGATGTATTAGATATGATTAATGAAGATCCTACAATAAGTACCCGCGGTATCGCACGCGACGTGAACGTTTCCCAAGCAACAGCGCATCGGATATTAAAGTCGTACTTATTACATCCCTATCACGTACAACGGGTTCAGCATTTAACTGAAAATGACTTTGCACCGAGACAAACATTTTGTGAGTGGTTTTAACAAAAAACAATGCAGCAACAGGAATTTGTAGAGAAAGTACTGTTTACGAATGAGTGTCGTTTTACGCGAGACGGTATCTTAAATTTTCATAACGTACATTATTGGAATGACGCTAATCCTCACCTGATTAGGGAAAATAAATTTCAATGGCGGTTTTCTATTAATGTGTGGTGTGGCATTTTAGGAGACACATTGTTTGGACCATTTATTTTACCACGGCGGTTAAACGGAGACACGTATCTGGAATTTCTAGAAAACAGGTTGCCAGATATGTTGGATGATACACCTCTAGAAACTCGTAGGCATATTTATTACATGCATGATGGAGCCCCTCCGCATACTAGCGTACGTGTGCAGGGCTATTTGAACGAAATGTTTCCCCATCGGTGGATTGGTCGCAATGGTCCCGTACGCTGGCCTGCTCGTAGCCCTGACATAAATCCTCCGGACTACTTCTTGTGCAGTCACATGAAGTCTGTTGTATATCGCACGGAAGTCGAAAACGCGGAAGACCTTCAACAACGCATTTTAGAAGCAGCCGCAGAAATTTGCAATACAGCTGGAATATTTACTCGTGTGCGTAACAGTTTTCACCAACGCATAGAGGCTTGTCTTCAGGTCGACGGTGGTCATTTTCAACATTTGTTGTAATATTTTGGTAAGTTGCCCATCTTTCAAGTAATAAGGTGATAACATGAATGCGTAAACGTCGCGATACTCTGTTTAGTCTTTACAAGAAAACGAAAGAAGATTGAATTATGAATTATGGCCCTTTTTCGTGCGCTTTTGAATGAGATTCGCATTTCTGACATTAACAAAAGAAGCTATATTTTCGCGTTAAATAGGCAGCGGTCAGCGACCTTAATTTTACTATTGAAATATGTTTTTAGAAAACGAAATTGGAAGTACCTAGTTGTTAGGGTAAAGCCAGTGCCTTTGAAAGAAGCAGGTACCAAATATTTAATCTCCAAGAAAACGTTTTGACGAGAAACCTTTTTATAATTCTCGCTTTTTTGAATTAAGAAGTAATCATGATGTGGGGTAAAATAAAGTTGCTGTACTTGCTTAGTTGACAGACGTACTATTTACTACTTGCTCGAGATAAAAGAAGGCGATAGCTTATGTTAAAAGGAACCGCTATCTCGCCGAAAGCATGGTAAACACACCAAACCTTTCTCGCACTTTAAACGCTTATAATAGTTCTTCTGGTTTCTACAATGCCATAAATAACCTATGGACACGTTTATAACGTTTACTTTTTGATCTGTAAACGGAAAAATATTAAAATTTTACTGTTAGTGACTTTTTTCTGTAAAATTCCGAAGAACCAAAAACTTTAATAAGCATTATGCTACATAAATAAAAATTAGTTGATTTTATGGAATTGAGTTAAATACAGAAGCGATAATTAGTAGTATCTTCCATAATGTTTTCTATTCAAATGACTAAATAATAATAAGGGATTAAAATGTTGCTTGCGAGACTGGAGTCTAATTGCTCGTGACATAAATTATGCTATTATCTTTTTACTGTCTTAATACATTTCAACAACCCTGCCTGTTAAACATATCACAATTTCTTTGATCTCCTCAACTTCAGATTTAAGAAGGGAAAGTTGAAAATGTCCAGGGGGTAGCTTATGATGGCATTTATTGTTCATTGTGCTACTACACCTGCGTTAGTTCAAAGAAAATAGGCATGTCTGGCAAATTTTCATTCTTGCATTACAATGGTTTTACAACAACCGTAAATCTCCTTAACTTTCACTTTTTACTCCGAAGGCGAGAATACAAAGAACACTTTCCTTTTTCTAACCAGAGGCGGCTTTAGTATTTAATATTTCGGAAAATTGTGAAAATTTTCAACTTTCACGGAGCCACTTCGTTTCTTCATTTTTTGTCTTCTTTTAGCCTCACCTATCACCTATTAAAAGGATATCCTATATTTCAGAATCACCCTGTATACGGGTGTATGTATGTATGTCTTGCAATACAAGTTTAACAGGTTAAATATGAAAAAATTGTTAAATAATTTTTATTTTCGTAATGAACTGAAACACAGGGTTGTCGAACTGAGCGGGCCGTATTGAGCATAAACCGACCGTTTTCCTACTGACTCGAGCAAGATTATTTTTTATTTAACCAAAGCAGAGAGCTTTCGTATGGACTAGGATCAGCTGTTCTAATGTGATCCAAAGTGTAGCCTTTTGTTTCTGAACCGACGAGATATTTCTGTACTGAAACGAAGAAGGTTTTCGTGCAAATTCGTCTTCATACTGAGCTGAAGTCAAAAGTGTTTTCACTGGTCCGGGTGCAATATTTTCCTACTGGACTGAAGCAGAAGGTTTTTGTATAAGCTCAAACAGGTTAATCTCATAATAAACCAACGGCGTGGGTTTATTTACTCGTTTAGGAGGGATATCTTCATACCGAACGGAAAAATAGAACATTTTCATACGGGAGTACCTCTACTGAGAAATAAAGAGTTAAAAACAGATTTTGAAGTTAAATTTCTAGGAGCATTATTTCCCTCAAAAAAGATTTTTCGACATATGAACATTTTGACTTAACGTAAACCTTGAGTAAATGTCCGTTCAGTATGTAAAGAGGAGCTTCTAAAATGTTAGAGCTAGTATCATTAAATATTGTGAATATTTTTCGTACAATTGTTGGCTGATAAAAGATTTATATTATTAATAAACGTGATTTATTGTTTTAGTGAAAAGCAGTTTATAGATACAATGTTATCATAGCTTTTTTAAATTTCTAAATTTTTATAAGAAAATTGTAATTTCAAAACCAATTGAAGTTTCACCTTAAAAATAAGTGAAAAGTGGTTCGCGGAAATTATGTAAAGTTTATTCAATTAAAATAATGAAAAAATGATAAAACAGGGAATAGAACTCCTAGGAACAACTAAAACAAAAACCAAAGGAAAAGGCGTAGTAAGAATACACAAAGACCACTGACTTATATGG
Source organism: Ignelater luminosus (assembly GCA_011009095.1). Lineage (NCBI taxonomy): Eukaryota > Metazoa > Arthropoda > Insecta > Coleoptera > Elateridae > Ignelater > Ignelater luminosus. The sequence goes on from VTPC01003126.1 coordinate 12,937, forward strand.
TCCGGAGTAGATATAAAAGAAACGGCAAGAGATCGAGTAAGACTCATTGTAGCACTGGAAAGATTAAAAGATATTCTGGAAGAAAGCTATGTCAACTAAAGAATAGTAATTGCAAAAACGAAATTAATAAATGAAGAAATTTGGTCAGTAATAGTCAAACTCAAAATGAGAAGAGAAAGACGAGTACTTCGAATGGTTACGGAAAGAGATAGATAAAGAAGACGATAATATTTTTATTATTATGAGAGACCTAAACGGAAGAGTGGGGAACCAAAACAACGGTTTCGAAAGAATAATGAAAAAGGAAGGAGAAGCCACTAAAAACAGCAAGGGGAAACTTATGCATAGAAAATAATCTCATAATTGCCAATACTAAATTTACACATAAAGATATACATAAATATACGAAAGTTAATCCGGAAATGGAACAAAGATCAATAATAGATTATTTTCTAGTCTGTAAACATAAATGGAAAGATATATACGACGCAAAGGTTACAAGGCAAGCAGAAATAGGTAGTGACCATTACTTACTAAGATTAGATCTGGAAAGGGTAATAGAAGAAATAAAAGAAGACACAAAATAAGCATTATTCTAAAAAATAGCAAAAAGTTCTAAAAAAGCAAAAAAGCATTATGAAAATTAGTTAAATGATTCCTTTAATTGCGATTCGCACTTATTTCAATGTCTTTTTGTACTGATATTAATATCTAAAAAAAAGCATTATTTCTATTAATCCGCACTCTACTGATAAGTTACAAAACAGTTTATACAAAAAATTCTAAACTCCTTTTTGAGTTGATTTTAAAAGATAAATCTTTTTAATTATCGATACAATTTGAAACAAAATTTACAATTTGTTCTGCTACATTTGATAAATGTTTATTTGTCTGGCCGATATTTACAAAAAAAGTAAGTATATATAAAACATTAAACTAAGTAAACTAAAGTAAATTATTGTTGTAACATTTTATAGGAAAGCTTTCCAAATAAACTGACATTTACTGTTTAATAATCTACAACAAAAGTACAAGCAAATCTTAAACAAATTGATTTACTCTTCTCCTTTTTAAATATTTTTATAATAATTCCACAGTGCATGTGCGCTTTCAGATTTCAGAACCTTCCGTTAAATTTTTATAGATGAACCGATTTCATATTATAAATTCCCGAACACCTATAACTGGTCAAGGTTCTAAATTTAAACTTTGCAAGTGCTTCAAAATGATTTAGTTATTTACATCACTACTTTTATTTATAGTATTATAGGTAGCCGTTCCGATAAAAATATTGAGCTGCAGGCAGCAGATGTGCATTATGACAAAATTCATAATACATGTAATCTTTATTTTCTTTGAAATGTCAGCAGCAAATATTTTAAAAGTAACCTTTTCAATTTAGATCTTTGATATTTAAGCTTTTTCTTTGAAAAACTGTAGAATGCCTGTTGAAAAAGTGGTAAAGTAATAAATTTTCTCCAATCGGTTAACTGATTGCTGAAATTTATATTTGAAAGTAGTCCCAGCACCACTATGATGTGTGATATTTCATATAACAAACTTTCCCAGATTTTATTTGAAAAATTTGTTTTGCCCGCATTCGAAAAATGAACGAATGAAAAAAATTTTGAATTAACAATCGAACTTTCTTTAACTATGTCCTTTTCTATAAAAATCCGTTCAGCAACACCAATAATAGTGCCACCTGTAGCTTAACATTTCAGTTATAAATAGTAAATGTAAGAGGCGGCCATAAAAATCAAACTTAAAGCTTTTCATACTATTTTTTTCTTGACATTTTTTATAGACTTGCTTTTACTTACGAAAAGCTTGTATTGTTTTATTCGATCGTAAATTGTGGCCTAAATAGTACCGAGTATGCAGTAGTGGCTGTCTGACACATTGACCAAAACTTTTATAACTTTAACTAGACATTCTTGGAGCTGTTTAGAAAAAGAGGTTTAGTCTCCAGAGTTCATGTAGTAATTAGGAATCTGTCAAAAACATTTATTAAAATGAGTTTCGCAATTCTTCAAAATAAGACTGCGAGTCTTTGAAAACTATAAATTCAGATTACAGTTTGACAGTCAGCTGCGCAACGTTTTTATTTCTATAACATTAAGAATGCCAAAAGAGTTTCCAAATACGGTTCTGTTACCGAATTGCCTTATGTTACAATTTTTTTTAGTTTTTTATTTTACATCACGTATGAGGCAATGGAACAGATAATATTATCTAGCATACGATATTTATCGAGAAGAAACGTTTTGGAATACAGTTTCGGAAAACGTGACTGAATTAGAGTTAGTACAATGTTTTAAATATTGCGTTCTTGTACACATTGCAAAAATACACCCTGCTCCAGTGTTTCTCAAACTTTGATCAATTCAAACAACTTTCCATAGGGCTATCTGCAGATTAAATGGTAAGTATAATATTACTTTTTAAATCAAGTTTTTTCTAATTAATAAGTTTTAAATTAACAATTATTATATGTGTTGGTAAAGTGTTTTTGAGACCAAATTATCATCCGTAAAAGTTCATAGTGGCCATTTTCTGCATTAACGATATGTCCACAAAACATTAAACGATATGTCAACTAACGATTAGTCTCCGACTTGTATCTGATGACAGCCAGATGCTAGATCGAGAGCGGTAAAATATGGACTCCTGCCAAATCTATCTAATAAGTCGAAAATGTTCAGAAGTGAATTTTTGTCATCTATCGTTTTTGAATTTAATTTTCGGTAATCGATCACTATGCTCCATTTTTGTTTTCCTGATATATCGACCTTCTTTATTACCCAAAGTGGTGCTCTCCATGGTGATGTACTTGGTCTTATGATTCTGTCGTTTAATATTTTTTCGATTTGCCTTTTTACTTCTTGTTTATGCACTTTTGTGTATCGCTAATTCTTTGCATAAATTTGATGTTTTTTTTTTGTAAATGTTAGACTAATATCTTCGCAATAAAATATATCTCGATATTCTTTGCATAAGTTACCAATTAAAGTTTTTTCTTCTTCGTTTAAATGTTCCAAACGTAATTACGCTAAACTTTGTCTTTGAAGTTTCTTAATATTGGATAGTTTTGGTAAATCTTCTGCAGAGTCTGCTTGATAATCCAGCTACTCAACTGTTGAATTTTCCTCAATTAGTGTTGACTTATTTAAAATAAGTGTCACTTCTTCCTCGTTGGTGTTATTCGAGAGAATTCTCGCCGACAGACTACAAAAATATCTGAAAAGTTCCAACCTACTCCCGCCCCACCAGTTTGGGTTCCGGGAAGGCCGATCCACCACAGACCCACTACTCCTACTCAACACAAACATGGCCCGAGCCCTCAATCAAGGAAAATGTGTAGCTAGCGTATTCCTCGACATCGAACGAGCTTTTGACAAAGTCTCACACGAGGGGCTTCTTCAAAAGCTCCTAAACGCCCAAGTCCCATCAGACTTTGTCAGGATCATTAACAGCTTCCTATAACACTGCCAACACAAAGTAAGGGTCAGAGGAGCCCTCTCCAACCCCATTACGCCGCAGGCCGGCCGGCGTGCCACAAGGATGAATTCTCTCAATGATTTTTTTTCTTACTATACTGCTATGACATCCCTAGCCCAGAGGCCCGCCCCGGTCCCGGACACTTCAACTCATCAAATGCCCGCCTCATATAGTACGCTGATGACGCTGCCCTCTAGGCGGACGACCCAAGCGCCGCGACCGCGACCCGCCAACTGGCCCAGGCTCTCTGGCAATTCTGTATCTAGAAACCACCTGTACATACACACTCAACTGGGAGGCGGAGCTGAGCAAGTGTCTCGACGCTGTTCAGCGACGAACCTCCATTTTATCCGTGCTTCGCGAAAGCTTTCAGGGTTGCCACCCGCGGACACTAATCTACACGTACAAAACATTTGTACGCCCAATCACAGACTATCGACACCCAATATTTTGCGCCTTCAAACCCTACCAGATGAGTTGTCTTCGCCAAAAAGAAAGGTGGGTCTGTCGGAGGATGCTAGGGTCTGGACCGATTCCACCCCTCCGAGGAGGTAGCGATCGGGCCGGCATTCCCCCGATTGACGCGCGGCTTGAATCGCTCCAAGGTCACTACGTGCATCGAGCTATTGACCAAAACCGAGACACCTCATTCGACATTCTAAGAACGCCTGCAGGAATCCAGCCTCGCAATATCCGCTACAAGTTTAAATGCCCACCGCTGGTACCTAGGCAAGGCCACCCACCTAACCCAGGATGTGCTCGACAACACCCCAATCATCCTCAGATAAACCTTCAACCTAAACACCAAACACCAGCTACCTCCTCCTCTGCGTCCAATACTATAACAATACTTGCGAATATCGTTTCTGCCTTCTCGTTTTGTTGCAGGACCTGCAGAGGAACCAACCTGTTCTCACTAGGGTTTTTCCGCGGTTTCCCCTAGTTGTAAAGGCAAATGCCAGAACAGCAACTTCCACGGGACACTAAACACACCTAGACACACACACATCACAACACAATCACACATCTCACCACACAAACACCAACACTGTTCTGAAAGGAACTGTTTTGCTTTATCCTGCATCACTAACTTCGATTTGCATTCAGTGTCGCCACTGTTCGGCGGCTTGTTGGATGTCCTTGGGCATTTCAGGACGGTGCACCACCGCGAGCCATCGAGAACCCATCGATCAACCACACCACCTACACAAAGTTGGCAATCCAAAACCAACAATCCACATCATCCAGGCTAAAGACAGATTAAATTCTTTAAATAGTCGGCCAGCTAGGATGGCGTTTCAACGTTGATCAACGTTGGTGTTGGTGATGGTGGTAATTGCATAATAATCTTTTATTGATACATAACAACCGGAAACGTGGATACGCTGATTGAATTTCGATGTTTAGTTTATGCCTTGTTTAACATTCTTACTTGCTGGAATTTTGGTTGCCTTTTCAGTTTTAGGTTCAACTGTGATGTGGTAACTTGGATCTTTGTTGGTGTCTTTGATGAATACAATGGAATTTTGATTATTTCTGTTTTTAATAGATTCTTCGTAAAGAAATCAACAAATCTGTTCCAATCAGTCCGTCATACGTTGAATAAATGAAATTAATGGCATTCGTTGGATTTAAATATTTTGGGTAACTAAATACTGGCAACTTCGTTGTGCAAGAACATTTTATGGGCGCTTTGAATTTGGAAGTGTTCATTAATTCCAAAAAATATTTGAATGCAATTTCTGGTTTAACTAAACTTTTGAAAGCTTCAGTATTAATTAAAAAAAATTTCTTTTATTCTTAGTATACAGTGTATCCGAAAAGTATGGAATATCCTATATATCTCAGTAAATATGCATTTTATGAAAAAATGTTTCCTATAAAAGTTGCTTTGTGTTTAGTTTTACATTACAGGGCAATACCAAATAACTACTTTAAAAAAAACAAAAGCGCAACGAATAATGCTGCAATTCTTTTTAATGAGAAGGTATCCCTTTATATATAAAAAACGTTTTTCTCTTTTCAATGATATAAAACTTTGATACACTTGCATAAGTAAATTTTGATTAAAACGCAAAAAATTGTTTGAATAACGCTTTAAAGTTTATTTATTCATCTGTTACCTTTCCAGACGCGGTCTTTTAAATTTTCAATATCATCTAGTCACATTATGGTCGGGGTGATACACTTTTGTTTGTTGCAACAATTGAATGCGTCGTAGAAATGTCAATTAATAACCGAACTGAAGCAAAAAGTTATTTGTTTAATTAATGTAAGCATTTTGATTAACGTGAGGACAACAAAGTTATAAAAATACGACTTGCTATTGATCATTTATCAGAAAAACATCGCATCGAAATTTTAATGATGCTGGGATATGAAGACAGAAAGAGAACACAGGAGGAAGTTTGCAATTTGTTTAATAACGTGCACCCCGAATATCATATTTCTCAGTCTACTGTAAGTAAAATTTTTCATAAATTTCATTAGACGGGTTCTGTCAAAGATCGTCCAAAACCGGGCAGACCTAAAGCTCTAAATAATGAACAACGTGAGAATATAATGTTGGCTGTCGTGGAAAATCCACATGTTTCTGTTCGACAAATTGTTCGTTAACATACTTTGAAGAAATCCACTGCACACGAAGTTCTAAGAAAGGAGAAATGGCATCCGTATAAACCTTGTCTAGTTCAAGAATTATTAGAAGATGATTTAGATCGAAGATTGTATTTTGCGAAGAAATAACACATAGGCTTCAGGAAAATGCAAATTTTCATAAAAATATGCTCTTCACTGATTAGGCAACGTTTTGTTTAAATGGTACCATTAAGAAACAAAACACGCGCTACTGGTCTTCGCTAAATCCTGGCTGGTATGTAGAAGGGCACACCCAATATCAGCAGAAAGTCAATGTCTGGGCAGGAATTATTGGAACCCAAATTTTGGGACATAATTTAACAGCGGATGCTTATCAAGATTTTTTAAGATTTGACTTAGTTTCTGCTTTAGCTGTTCTATTTCCTAATGGACTAGATCCAGATGTACCCTATAACAGAATATGGTTGCAACAAGACGGGGCTCCTCCTCATTTCGGAATTAATGACCGACAGTTCCTTGATAATACTTTCTCTTATCGATGGATAGGCAGCAGAGGTGCAGTAGAATGGCCAGCTCGCTCGCCGGATTTAAGTCCACTTGATTTTTTTTCTGTGGGGCCATCTCAAAAATAAGATTTATGTCGATATGCCTGAAGATATTGAAACTCTAAAAGACCGTATTAGAACAGAGATTAGAGCTATCACACCAGAAAGGATTCAAAATGCAGTAAACGAATTTGAAAGACGACTTTATCATTGCCAAGCTGTAAATGGTGCACACTTTAAACACCTTCTCTGAACTGTAGAGTGTAGTTATACAAAATTTTCAATTCGTAACAGATGAATATTGAAATAAACTTTCAAACAATTTTTTGCGTTTTAATCAAAATTTACTTATGCAAGTGTATCAAAGTTTTATATCATTGAAAAGAGAAAAACATTCTCTATCAAATGAGTACAATAAAGGAATACCTTCCCATTAAAAAAAATAAAGCATTATCCGTTGCGCTTTTGTTTTTTTTAAAGTAGTTGTTTGGTATTGCCCTGTAATGTAAAACTAAACACTAAACAACTTTTATAGGAAACATTTTTCCATAAAATGCATATTTACTGAGATATATAGGATATTCCATACTTTTCGGACTGTATAAATACGATACAAAGTAAATTTGATGGTTGCTGAGTATTTATTAACGTAAGCTAGGGATCGTCTTCATAGGAATCTTGGCATGGTTGAAAATTTTCATTGGCCAAGTACTGATGTTGAAATTCGTAATCATAGAAACATTTTGCTGGTCTTCTTCATATTCTTCGTATCTTTTGAGGTTCTAAATAATCTCCTACTTATTCTTGGTTTTAGACGTTTTCATAAGATTCTTCTGTCATTTTTTCGGTGTCCTCCTGGTAATAAAGCTCTTCCTATACAAAATTTCTTGGCTGATTCGACTGCTTAATGTACTGAGTTCTTTGAACTGAACTTTGTATATTCAATCGCTGAAATGGCTTTACTTTTCTTTTTGTATTGCTTGAATAGATGTTCATTGGTGTTGGAGGTGACTGTGGTCAGTTCTGAGGTGCAGATTCATTTTTTGTCACTGAATTGGAAGGGTTTACTGGTCTTCTGAATGGATTATTTCTGTCGGCTAGGA
>VTPC01003128.1:8918-34763 GCA_011009095.1 Ignelater luminosus
CTTCTCTTGTAGGGTGTAAACAGTGGTCAACCAGACTTTAGTTCCCCAACCAAAACGAAGTAAAACTTTCTCATCCATAAGCAAAAAAGCATCCACCCAACGGCTAAGAACATTGGTGACTGTAGATATGAATCTGTAACCGACAGCGATTTCTGCAGAGCGTTTGCCTGATTTGATTGACATTTGTAAAGTACGAATGACGATCAAGAATGTTCTCGCGGGTGTTCTACCTTGATGACGTCATCTATTTAAATAACTACCAAGAGCATCCGTATTCGAAATAAGTGACGTTAAGGCGCCTCCAAAATTAAATACCTTGGTCACATTGTCAGCGTTACTAGGAATTGACCGCAACAAAAGCACCTCGACGAGATCAGGAAAGCCACGCTCTTTAGAAACAAGAAGAAGCTGCGGTCATTTCTTGGAGTCTACGAATGGCTTTGTGACTACATTCTCGAACTTGCCCCTGCTTGTCGTTTTCTTGACAAATTTACTAGCAGTCAAGAAGAAATGGTGTTGGGGTACTCCAGAAGCAGCCGCGTTCGAAAAACTAAAAAATGCCCTGACGAATCTGCTATCGCTTTACCCTCACAATCCTCAATTGCCGTTCGTCTTGTAAACACACGCAAGTATCATTGATATAGAAGCGGTCCTCTACCAGCAGAATGGTTATCAACGAAGGGTCATCTCATAGGTTAATGTACGATTCCATTCATACAAACGACACTGTCACAACAACGAGCAAGAGTGTTTGGCTGTCGTGTGAACAACAAGTCAACAACCTGGGTGCAACAAATAAAGGATCGTAACATTAAATTACTCAGATGGTATTTGGAGTTGCTGAAGCTCCAGCTGCTATATCAATTGTAACGGAAGAAGTGAGCGTCGCTCAACACCGTGACCAAACCTTCATACAACTAATTATTGAGATTTTTCTACGTCTCCAGCTGTATCTCTCGGAAGAGCCATGTTAGAACCAGTAATTTTCTTTCAATTATTGCACCGCCGGCTGTCTTTTTTATTTTGATAAGAAAAGAAAGTTCTATTTGCCCACGGAAGTCTAAAACAGTTTTTTTTCTGACCATTACAATGCCGCCCTCGCAGGTCACTACAGTGTGGACTAGATAATTAGAAGTATTCGTCAACACTATCATTAGGAAATTATGTAAAGTGTTGCATGTTGTGCGCACTTTAAGGATGTTAACCAAATCAGGCAAATGCTCCTCAGAAATCGAGGTTCTACTCGGAAACCACTGCCGGTCACAATGTTTCTAGCAGTTGGGTGGAAAACTTCTTTGCTTGTAGATTGTTTCGGTTAGAGAACTCAAGTCTGATTGACTGCTGTTTACACCCCACGAGTAAAGAAACCAAAAGCTTAAGAAAACACTTAGTCTGCAAATGTCCAATCAGCCGCAGAATACTTTGTATTTGTAACGTCGGGGACGTGCCGTTTACCTGCTCCACTGTCGCGATCTCCAGTATCCAGGGAAATGAAACGTAGGTGCCTAACTACAACTGCCAGAAGACAAGCCCGCTGAGGGCCGATAAAATCTTCGCCGTTTCTAGAAGAACACATGCATCTAGTAGATGTTGATGGAAAATCACTAAGCATCATATAGACCAGCACTCGGGCAGCAGCAGCACTAATTCTTTGATAACTAGTAGTTGCTAAAAACGCTATTTCTATTTCTATTCCTGAAAAACAGAAGCTATTCCGAATCGACACCCATTTCCAAGGAAACGCCGCCAATTGAAAGCGAAATTCCTTGCTTACTATGGGAGCGAAGCAAAGAAAATCCGAGTTCGCCCCGGCTTATGAAGCAAGCGACTACAAAGAGATGAGCCAGTCACAAATTTTATTAGAAAGAAACAGCTCACGCTAGAAGAATCCGAACTGATCACCTTGTGTAAGACCCTTATAAAGGACGACATTGCGAGTACTGCGCATTCGCCGCTTCGAAAACAGTCGCCGAGTTCATCATTAGTGCTAGCGAAACGGAAACACGTCCCGCGAAGTCAGCCAGGTCTACGAAGCCAGCTTCCACTGTGCCACCACTGTTCGTAGCGGCATTTCCACAGAGACTAGCCGGAACTACACCGCGTCGGTCAAGGTCGTACCATTAATTACGATACCACCGCTTCAGACATGCCGTCCCTACAGAGCGGTCACTGACTATTGATCCCTTCTAGAAGAAGGAACACACAACAGACTTCCAATGGCGCTGAATTCGAAATAATCTTCTCTGCACAGATCCGAGAGATAATCCTAGCCGACCGTCCCACCGCAACACGTAATAACGCCGCCGCGCCGTACCCACCGACAAACCCACGGCACTCTTTTTTTTCCGTCGCCACCTCTTTCTACGACACCACGTTCGATAAGCCCACGGTCTCTCTTGCTCTCATTAGACCCGCCGAAATGCAGCATAGTCAGAACGAGAAGTCGGTAACCAGCAATCTCGTCGTCACCACTACCGACGCTGCCAAGTATTTTTGCCACCCTCGCAAGGAAACCAGTCCAGCTCCTCGTGAACACCGAGGCGAACTACAACTTCTCCCGGGACCGCTACTGCAGCTTCGAATCGACTTTACCTACCCTGGACCCTCCATTGTTGGCCGCCAGCGGCTGCAACTCCAGTTTATGAATTTCCACGGCAAGACCGATTTGATAGTAACCAACTGTCTCCGGGAAACGGCCATCCTCGGCTATCAGTTACTGAAGTAACAGAAGGTGGTCATCGACACTACCCATCCATCTAGGCATTGAGAATCGGCCAACAATCCGGTACAAAACAGGCTCCTAGACGCACTCAAAACCCGCGCCGTCACCACTGTCGTCCGCAGATGTCGACGAAATCCCGCGCGACCTTCCAGCCCAACTCTGTCAAGTGTTCGGCGATTTTGCAAACATTTTTCATGAAGAATCCCGGCCTATGACAATCAAGGCTGCGTTAATTATTTTCTTCTTCTTCTTCCTTGGAGAACCCGAGGAAAAGAAGAAAATAACTAACGACCAAACGGAACAAATGCTGGCGAACCTCTGGAGTGGGAATCGTTCTCTTGCATCTCAACCATCAACAAGATAAGACCTATCTTATTATTCTACGCTCCTCTGGTCTTAGCCGAGCTGTGATCCAACCTCACAACTACGTGTTTGAATCAATCTCTAACCTTATTATACGCACGCTGTAGAAGTTTATTGTAAGTCGCCGCCAAGGTTACCTGAGTCATCGCCATCGCTACCCACACCACGCCTTTTACTCCGCCCACGCTAGGACAGAAGATGAAGGTGAGGTCGAGTGCATTTAACTTTACTTAAGAACAAATTGAAGACACCGCTACAAAAGACAAAAGTGATAATTTTATTCCAGAGCATACTAAAGAGTCTACTGCAAAAACTGACAAGCCTATAGAAACTAAAACTCATTGGTGCAAATAATGGGAGCTGAAAACGCAAATGAAATAATTCTCAATGGAAGAGAATACAAGCAAAAGCTAATAAAGATAAGTGCAAGGCATATATCAATAGAAACGGAAATAAAGTTTAAGCACGAACTGCTTAAAATGCAAGTTAAGGTATTGAAAGAGGATAACCTTGTAAGAAGCAGCTGAAAAACAAACAAATTATTGGTGTACAGGAAGTTTTGAAATATTTAATACATTTTTGATCAAGATGGTTGTATAAACATACTTGTACTTATCCAAATTAGTTTTTGAGATAATTATTAATAAGTAAGTAGTAAGTAACGTTCATTAGAGGTCGCAGAAACAATGCAGGAATAAACACAGCATTTTTTGCTACATCGTAATGGTAAGTGACAAAGTCTAGTAAACTGCAAGGCAAGCAACAATTTTCTCCCAGTGGACTGCATTAGGGCACACAATCCAAAACAACCTTGCATTATCTCCAATCAAAAATAAAACATCTAGACAAGAAGTAGTAAGTAATAACAACGCGAACAAGAAATTTCATCAACGGACAAAAGTGATAGGAAAACTGACCTGTAATAACATAGATTACTACCCACCAGTGAGTGGGTGGGAAACTAAGCTAACTGGTAATACATGCAAAACTTGTTCACATCACTGTACGTATTTCATTATTTTATTCTGCTAACGAACGATAGAAATTGAAGCAAACTCTTCTCTATTTATTCGTTAGTAATTAAATACCAAATCTATAATCAAATGAGAAATTATTTGCAAGTATTTAGAATAGACTTATAATAACTCATTTGATTGAAGAATTGAAATCTGTACGTAGATCAAGGTAACTATTGCCAACAGTTATAAACTTTGTACTGCAAACTATTATAAAAATTAATAAAAACAGAAAACTGTCAAATAAGAAGCTGCGACGCATTTTGAAATAAAAAACAGCAAAATGAAAATTCATTATGTATATCTTCATCAAACAAGTGTTTACTTCCACTAATAAAATTGCCTCAGTAACAATGAAACTTCATTAAAAACAAGTTAAAAAGAAATTCCTCCCAGAATAGTACCACTAAAACTTTGATGCACGTTATACACCCTAAACATCCATACAGCAACCTTTTATTGACCATTCTCATTTATGGTATAATTTCAAACTTTCTTTATGAGGCCGAAAGAATATTTCAGTTATAAATGGAACAGCGAGCTACTTCATTGTGTATTTTTATACGGCTACATCACTGTTTAATTAAATTAATTAAATTCCGCTGTTACAAAAAAAATTAAGTTAATTAGTATTTTAAAAAATACAGAAAACTATTTTTATAACAAAATCATTCAAAATTTCTTTATTGCATGTTCAAGATAAAAATTACTGATTCACAAAACAGTTTCAACCAATAAAAATTCTTGATATCAAAATTATTATCGGATATTTTCCAACCACGATTTTCACGATTATATTCCTTCTGACCCACTGACATCGCTAGGCTTTTATTCGACCTTTTTTATTACTACTATATCATAGGACATAAAAAAAAACTCCAACAGGTTTCACTTAAGAAAATTTCTCCACTGAAATGAAGTGTTATGAAAAAGTCAACAGCTTTTGAATTTAGGATAAAATTGATATTTGCAGTTAATCGATTTTTGCTATGAGACGTGTAATTTACAGCAGTTAGAGTTTTAAATCATCTGCAAGTTTCACATATGAATTAATTATGTTTCACCGATTGCAACTAGGTTAATGTATTTCCAGTCGAATTTATTAGGTTTCTATTCTGACGAATCATTTTGTCGTTTAGGTTTCTTTTAATTAATTCAGAATAAACACATTTTCGTGTTTATACACTACAGTAAGATGGAAAACCATTATTTTCCAGCAAATTTGGCAATTCTTCTTAAAGAAACTGTTTATATAAAGTTCCATGTATTTGACGTGAGAGAAAAACGAACCAATCAACACAAGTAAGTCTAAAAGTATTTTTATCAATGGCCGCGATTATAATAAAAAATAGGGTTGATCAATTTCATACTTGTAGGGCTTTATTAGATATCGAGTCCCAAGGTAACTTTATTTCTAGACAACTATTAAACTACTCCTAAAACGAATATGGCAGCTGCATCCAGTTTGCACCTCTCAATTTGCATCTAAATTGTTGCACTGAATTTGTCGCCAATTTTCACCCGATCATTGTTTAACATACCGAATGCACTTCAAACATAAAGGCTTACTGTGGTTTCACAGTTAGTTTTAGCTCTACTCTAACAACCTTCGATCAGATAATATAGTCGAGTAGAGACTCAAGTCTTTCAGTTCCATTGTAACAAAACTAAATGATTTGAATCTTTGACAATTACACAGTTTTATATTGTAGAGGTGACTCTTCTGCCTATCGAACTGAGCTTCTCAACTCTTTTTATAGACGCGGACGGCCCATCTAGCTTTATTGCTCTTTGCTTTGTTTCTTCGTTGCATTCATGTTATATATATCCTGGCACTCGAATTGCATTTTGGTCTGCAAGGTACACAGCGCGCGAAAACATTCCATTATAAATTTAATTTCACTTTTACCCTTTGAAGAGACTTGAGTATCACTTACTGTCAGTGTATATGTAAATTCGTTTGTTTACATAATTTCTCTTTAGGTTTTTCTCTATGCATCTTAGTATTGTATGTACTTCTGCTTGAAAAACTGTTGTATGTTTACCTAGGGAAAACCGAAGCTCGACCTTTGGTTTCGTGCCATTTATTTCTGCACTTGTGCCTTCCAAGGTTTTTGATCTGTTTGCAAACCAGATCAGTCCATTGGATAGCATTGGTTCTGTATTGTTCCAGCTTGAAAGTTTTTATGCAGATGTGTCGCTGGGGTCGCCTAACCTGTTTCAGCTTGAACAGTCGCCTGGGTCTGTAGTTCTCAAATTACCTGTATTCTAAAGTTTACAAGTTACCTTGTTTCACAAGATCTAGCAAAGAAAGATTTAGCAGAATATCCATTGTTACTGTAGGAGTCAGAGCATCGCAAACAAGCCAATCTTTAAATATCAGACAGCTTGATCTTGGTGTTTGCAGAGTTTTGGGCTACCACCATGCTAGGTCTCAGTCTTCAGATTTCTCCATACATTTGCTTTACCACCACTAAGATGGTCGACGTCTTCTTCTCGCTACCTGTTGGTTCCAGGTAATTTTTTAGGTCATAGTCATTTCAAGGTACTTAACCTGCCTGGTTGCCTAATCTCGAGCAGTGGCCTAGGTCTGTTGTTCTCAGGTTTCTTGTATTCTCGAGTTTGATATGTTACAAGGTCTAACGGAGAAAGATCTAACAGAATTTCAATTGCTGCTGGAGGAGTCAGAGTTTCCGAAACAAGCCAATCTTTGAATATTGGTCAGTTTGATCTTGGTATTTGCAGAGTTTGACCACTAAGGTGGTCGATGCCTCTTTCGCTAGTCTGGCAGCGTGTTGGTTCTAACTAAATTTTAAGTCCAAGATACTTAACGTTCCGGTTGCCTAATCTTCTTCAGCTCGAGCAGTTGCCTGGGTCTGTTGTTCTCAGGTTCTTTGTATTTTAAAATTTGCGTTTTCTATGTGTCACAAGGTTTAACGAAGAAAGATCTAACAGAATCTCAATTCCTACTGGAGGAGTCAGATCTTCTCAAAAAGCCAATCTTTGAATATTGGGTAGTTTGGTCTTGGTGTTTGCAGAGTTTTTGGGCTACCACAATGCAACGTCTCAGTTCTCAGGTTTTTCCATACATTCGCTTTACCACCACCAAAGTGGTCGACGCTTCTTTTGCTAGTCTGGCGACGGGTTGGTTCCAAGTAAATTTTAAGTCCAGGATACTTAACGTTTCCGGTTGCCTAATCTCTTTCAGCTCAAGCAGTTGACTGGGTCTGTAGTTTTCAGGTTTTCTGTATTCTGGAGTTTGCGTTTCTCAATGTGTCACAAACCCTAACGAAGAAACATTTAGCAGAATCTCCATTGTTACTATAGGAGTCATAAGTCCCAAACAAACCAATCTTTAAATATTGGACAGTTTGATCTTAGTATTTGCAGATTTCTAACCGCCACCATGCTAGATCCCAGTCCTCAGGTTTCTGCATACATTTGTTTTACCACATTAAGATGGTTGATGCCTTTTTCTGGCAACGTGTTGATTCCAGGTGATTTTTAAGTCCAAGATCACTCAAAGGTACCTAACCTCCCCCGTCATTGTCAGTTCTTCACTATGTAAAAAAAGACTTAATCCTTCTAGCTTCCTTTTATTGCTAAAGAGTACCATTGCTGTTTTCTGGAAATGTATCAAGAAGTCCTCGCTTTGGGCAACATCGCCCTCTTCTGTCACCGCTTCCAGGAATTTGTCGCGCGATATTGCGCGTCCTGATTTTACTGGTGGAGAATCAGATCCAACCCCAACAAGACCCAGGTGATCGTTCTCGAACACCCTAACATGTGCACGACACCGAGCCTCTCAGACAACAACGTTTATTTCGAACTGCGAGGCAGCCGTTTCCGGTACTTGGGCATCACGTTTACGAAGACTTTTTCTTAGATCAAAGAAGCCAAGCGATTTTGCGATATCGTCCAGGAGCATAGGTGGTTGCAAGGTGGTATTTGCACCCTTATCTACACCTACAAAACATTCGTCCGGCAGGTATTGGATTATCGTTTCATCTGCTTTGGTGTAGCCACACCCAGACTCGTGGAATCGCTTGGCAGAAAAAAAAGGGTCCGGGTAGGTTTGTGAGCTAGCCGGAATACCTGCGATAGACGCCAGGCTCTACCTCCTGCGGGGCAGCTTCGTGAAAAGGGCCTCCGATAGGACTCGACATTCTGAGAACTGCCCCTGGTCTCATTTTCAGGAAACCCAAGAGGAAGCTTAAGCAGTCTCTAGAAATTCTCCTCGCCTAAGCTCCAGAGCTTTCCGACGATCTATAACCCTCCACACTCTATCCCATCTGAATTCTGTTTTCTGTTTCAGAAACCAGCAAGGCTCCGAAGCCAACAACATGCCCAAAACCAAGTGGACCAAGGCGCCAACAATGATGGATTACGGTGCACTCGAAGTATGAATGGGTGCGCTCGACGTGATTATCTTTGCATCAGTAGCGATTATGAAGCCGACGGAGAAGTGGGGATCGGACCGACGACGAAACCGACCTGCTGGACCTCCACACTTCCCTCTGGACTGACCAGCTCAGATATATTGCAGGGGTTTTTGAACGAAATTCTGCTATCAACTATCTCAACCTAGCCCTGACCGCGTGCAGCAGCGTTCCCCTTCCAAATTACCCAGTTTTGTCTTGACAGAAAAGGTTCATGCCTAAAATGGCCTCTGGAACAATTATGATTTGACTTTTGATCTTGACTATCTGCAGAGTCAGTTAGAAAACTGTAATAATCAGAAATACAAGTAACTAAGATATTCAAGAATTTTGCAGATGGTACAACTGATTTTAAAATTTCATTTTGGTGTTCAGAAAAAAAAGAGAGTATTTGATGTTTTGTTCGCAGCAATTTTTGTAGACACGTACACCATATTTCATCCTGTAAGTATTGCTACTACGATATTTGTTTTGCTACTATCGATAGTTGGATAGTTTGTATGTTGTACACTATCGGCTATATGAGCAGTCATTAAAAAATCTCCAGAAAGTCCAAAACCACGCGGATTTAATAAAATTTCTTCAAAAAAGATTCCATTCCTTAGAAGCAATGGGAAAATCGAAACAAAAAATTTAGAATCAACCGTGATCGACGAAAACAAAAAACCACGCTGCAAGTACAGCAATAGTCAACACACCACACAATCAACCTTTGTGAGATATTTCTCGACCTCCCTTCAGATCAAAGGCATTGCATCGATCAGGACTTTTATATCATAAGTTTAGCGCACGACAGCAACAAAAGATTGCGCACCTAAAGAAGCTGCTACAAGTGTCGCAAGGGACACCACACTCTTCTCCATAGAGATCAATTCAGGCAGCAAGCAAGTTGACCAAGAGAACGTTCATCCCAACAAGTGAGCAACAACGTCCGCAACAAGAAAGCAGTTGTAGCATTAATTCGAGCAAAGGAAACAGATGCACTTACGAAATTTCAAGAGCAATCCTAAGCATATGCTCTCAAGCTTCGTACATCACCGAGTGAGCAGCTCTACTACTAGGCCTACCAAGAAGCAAGGTCAAAGCAGAAATATCGGAACTTGGAAATGAGCAACTTAAAACATTGAAGATTGAAGCACAGGTGGCACCGACGTTCACCAGTAACATTATGCTGAACACAACACTATTGGTCTTAACAAAACTTACTCACGCATTACCCAGGAAGCCACTAGAGAGCAATATAGATGAATGAAACAATCACATATTAGTCGACCACACATTTGTAAAATCAAGAGCAATAGACATAATACTAGGGGTAAAGGACATTGGCACAATCACGCTGGCTGGCCTACACAAGATTCTGTCAGGAGCATCTCAAGAAGCAGGTGGCAACATTCATTTTGTCCTTATGGTCACATGTATCAACGAACATAAGCAATTCACACAGTTTTGGGAACTGGAAGAAGCTTATCAACTACGAGAGTTAACAGAGAAAGAACTCTACAGCCAAACAACACAAAGAAACTGAGATAGAACATACACGATACGTCTACCATTCAAGAACACAAAAATGACCTTGGAAACCTCAAAGTCCAAAGCCATAGCAAGAAACAAAATTTAAAAACGACAAAGAATTGGGTCAGCAATACCATCAGTTCATGAAAGAATAACTAGAGCTTGGACATTCATTCCGAGAGGAAAAGAAGTTGCTAAGTATATTCCTCACCAAGCTGTGGTATTCGACGAGTCTTCCAAGACATTCAGTGGCGACAGCCTCAACGATAAGATGCATACGGGATCACGTCTACAGCAAGAGCTTGCAAACATCCTATTGCGCTGGAAAATGCACAACTGGTATTTTACTAGAAATTAACCTAAAATATATATACGTTTTAAAAACGTTATATCTGTCACTAAAAGGTAAATAATTTGTAATGATACTGACGTCATAATTCCGTCTAAAAAGTGACGTCGTAGAGATCTGTCATATTTTCGTCTTTTTAAAGTAACTATTACATTCACTTCGACGTAAAAATGACGAATACGCTGACCTAAAAAAGACGGCTTTCTGACGTGAGCCTGTTATCTGGGTACATCAGAATAAGTGGCTCCTTACTATCAACTAGGGAGAATACATTTCCATTAAGTGTCCAGGTTTGATTTTTTCCAGACTTTAAACCAACTCCTTTAAGTAATACTACCTTACGTTGTGTAAAGTCCTCCTAATAACTATATTTGTTTTTGCTAGTTTTCGTTTATTCTCTTTACTTAAATTGCACACAAATGCTCCCAACTTGCACCTAAGTTTTACTTAACGTTGAATAAGTACAACGAAGCGCTTTGATCTATCTAGCAATAGTTTTATAAACGCCTTGAAACTGTTTGTATTGCGACAAGCTTTTTATAAAATTATGCACTAAAAGATTGCACAAAACTCAACAATAAATTAACAAAAAGAATTTTTTAATTTAGTTTTCATTTTGGATACAACCAAATATACAGCCCTTACAGCTCCAACACAACATTCCTTCATACATTGAGATGATATTGCTAGAACGACCCATTCAATCGAATATCTGCTATTTTCTCGATCCTTGCTGAAGGATAGTCTATCTAGATTTTCATTCAATGGACACAAAAGTATTTACTATCAAACTTTACGTTTCTGAATCTTGAACACAATTTTTGTGTTTGAATTCTATTAGTTTCTCTTTACATGTCTGCCCTCATCCACTATGCAAAACTCTATAAAGTTTTCAGCTACTCATTAAATTGGAGACATCTAAATTCGTAAACGACCGAGAGCCGGCGTTAGATGTCTGCACGTGTGTTCTGCACACAGGTCGAGTTTATTTAAGTGGTTTGTGGTAATTCTCGTCTGATGACCTGCTATCATTAGAGTAGTCTTTAACAGTTTAACTGTAGTTACCTGTTCTCTTAATTAAATTTAGGTTTAGAATAGCATTCGTTCGTGCTGAATTTTGTATTTAATCTATTTGATGGTAAACATAAAGTAAGTTTTATTTATTTTAAAACTCGTTTTGGAAATTGTTAAATTTCACTTTGATGGTTCCATAATTTTTAAGATACTTCGGTTGTGACCTTTCACGTTTTTTCTAATTGAATACTTTAATGTACAATTTATTAATACAAAAAACATTGTCCAGCTTTATTGGTCGTTTACGTCAGTGCGGGTTCTGGATAGTTATATGGGGATGTACAAGTAATCAAAAAATAGCAAGCTTGCGATTTACTTAAAAATTAGGAAACAAACTAATAAAATTAATATTTATTGAAAGGGCGCCACTCATTTTCTTGATTATGCAGAGGAATCCAGAAACCTGCACCGTAAACGTTTTATCTCTATGTAAAATACAGTAATGCAAATTGCAAAGAAACAGATCAACCAAGAGAGTCTTCTATTGCTATTTCTATTAAAGAAGTGGTTAAACTTGTAAAGAAGTGGTTAAACTTGTAAAGAAGTGAGAAGTGCGTTTGTTCTATAAAACTGTCAATATGTTTCAAGTAAGTCCAAAAAGTTTTCAGGTGTAACTTGCCAAAGTTGAAACAAAAGACGTTATATGAACAACGCGAGAAAAAGTGAGAGGTAGAACTAAAATACCGCGTTGGAACAAACAGATCAGAGTAGGGCTGTCATACAAATGTTTTCTGAACAATTGGAAGCTACTCAAATAGAGAAAGCCAGAAAAGAATTTGCAATAGAATCTCAAACATCCGTTAGTTTGGAACCAAACAATGAGAGTTTTGTGATTGCACTTTCCGGTTTTCTATAAAGACCTAAGAAGATGTAGATATTTAACTAACAAAGACTGCGCCTTAGTTCTAAAGAATGCCCTACAGGGATTATCTATGCTATTGACCGAACCAGCCGTCACTAGTGGTAAGAAATAAAAGAAACCGCCGATGGATCGAAAAAAACCGTTGACATCCTAAGGGCTTCGTATGGATCAGCAAAACCAGCGTCACAAGTATACCACAAAATATTTTCGCTAGAGCAAGGTAAGGACACTTCTACTGACATTTCCTTTAGTACTGAGCCCTTTTTGCTTTCCAAAATCAAAGATAACCTAGTGAGAGTATTCAGTTTTGATATGATATGATATGATGTGCGGCTTTTTATACAGGCGTATTTGTAAACGTATTCCTTGCGAAGACATATGACGAACTTTTGCTCGAACAGCATGGCGACGTTTACTCGATTAATCTACGAAACTATGAAGGGAGCAATTTAATGCAACAAGACAAAGAGAAGATAAACAACTTTCTACGGAATAATAAGAAGAAATCTTTAGGTCAGGCAAAGAGGCCCCAGAGTTCGGCGAACGCGCCATTAACATTGGAGGCCATGCGCCTATTTCAGTGTCTCCATATCTCCTCTTACAAATCAAGAGAGATTTTTAAGCAAATAAAATATGACAGTTGTTGGGTATTTTCCGTAGTATTCGTATCCACGAAAAAGGGAAATCTGAGATTATGTGTTGATTATCGCAAGCTAAACGCAGTATCAAAGGATAATCACTATGCGTGGTTGCGTCTGGAAGATATTCTTCATTCCACAAAACGCGTCAAGTTTATGTCGATCTTGCAAGTCTGGCAAGTGCAAGTGAAGAAAGAGAACAAAGGTTAAATGTGTTTTTTGTGATCCAGCAATTAAGATCATTTTTGTCAATGTTTAGTGTACGTTAACCGGTGTCGGGTTGAATTGAAACATGCCAGTACTTGTATACTTAGAAGCGCGATTCATCTTCTAGTTCAGCTGACAACTATGAAATCTCAAAAGAGCAGTTGCCAATTTTGAACAAAAACACACAATCTAAGACTCCTGCGAAACGGGATAGGAAAGGTTTTGTTACTCCAAAATTAGTAGCAGCTTTAGGTAGGTGTCCGTTAAGTATAAGAAACTTTGTTGTCATTTTTCAAGCTGTAATCGAGACAAAAGGAACGCGCAAAAGTCATAAAAATTGATTCCAAAATGAGATACCAGGATTTGTTACTGCTTACTGAGATGGTAAATTTTTACCAGTTTTGGATGTCCGATAGGGCCAAGGAGTCTGTAAAGGGGTGGTCTTCCCACAATTCCAGGAGTCTAGAAGAGGAGAAAGTCCAGACCCAAAACCGTCCGTGGATCCTACACGGGTGGCCCTGTTAAAAGAGCGGAACAAGGCGGATCTATACCGGAAGGTCGACACAAATGACTAGTGGTGGACAGCACCATCATCAGCACTGAAGGCGAGCCAAACGTGGTACCAGCTGGCTGGGTCCCTTCTGGATAGCCGAGGTAGCCGAGAAGCTGTGGTGAAAGCAGTCTGTTTAAGGGGAGGCTGCCCTGAATACAAGACTCAGTCCTCCTGGACGGGGGTTGGTAGTAGGACCAACGATCCTACACTGTAAAAAAGCAATTTGTTGCGAACACTAAACAGCAGTCGGACACGGCGAGTCAACAGATTTATTAAGAAGAGGAATGCACTTACAATCGAGAGAGCTTTCGAAAAGAAAAAGATAGAAGAGTTGGAGGAATTGAAAAAAGCCAATAAAGTGAGAAAATACTACAGGAGGGTAGAAAAGGAAAAGAAGGGTTTTTAACCAACCGCCCGCTTTTGTAAAGACAATAGAGGGACAAGCTACAGTTCTGAGCAGGTGAGCTCTTAAATGGAATCCAGTAAGAAAGAGACAACGAAACATTCAAATTGCAAAACAAGCAGGAGCGTTATGACGGTATCGAGGCAACAGCGATAGAACCTGCTTCCAGAGAGGAGGTTGTAGAAGCAATTAGAGCTCCGAAAAACAATCAAGCGCCTGGAGCCAATAGTGTTCCAGCCGAGTTACTGTAGCCCAAAGAAGATACGCTAATTGATCAGGTGCATAAGCTCATAAAGAATGTTTGGCGGTCGAAGACAATGCCAAAGGAGTGGAGCGCAGGAGTTTTATGTCCCATACATAAAAAGAAAGATAAACGCTCTGCGAGAACTACAGAGAGATCTCATTATTAAGTGCCTCTTTTACAGTATTCACAAAGGTAATGGTCAGAAGACTAGCTCCTATTTCCAAAATCCTTCTCGGGGATTATCAATACCGATTTCGTACAAAAAGGTCTACTATAGACCATATATCTACATTAAGACAAATATTAGAAAAATATTACAAACATGACGTAGATGTGAATCAGCTACGTAAATTTTAAAAAGGCGTATGGCAGTATGGAAGCTATATGAAACTTTGAAGAAGTTTGGAATAGCAAGGAAATACCCACGACTGACTAAAATGTCGCTAGAGTGAAAGCAGGTGGAGAGCTCTCTGATTAAATGAAACTACCGTCGCGTTGGATTTCTTCAATTTGCTTAACCTAGTTTTGGAACGAGGCATGAGACGCATGCCTGGGAATCCGGGAGGGACGCTATTTAATGGAATTTCACAAAAGCTGGTGTGCGGACGATGTTGAGCAACAGGCAAGGTTGCAAGCTGAACTGGAGCTGGTCTATGCAGCGCTGGAGCAGAACGCACTGAATGTGGGTGTTCAGGAAAATACAGCAAAAACCAGATGCATGACTAGAAACAGGCGAATTGAAGAAAAAGTCACTGTAAATATCGGCGGAAAAACTTTTAAAAAAGTGATGTGTTTCAAAGATTTGGGGACTCTAATTACAGATGATAATTATGTAGCAGAGGACGTAAAAGAAAACTACTACAGCCTCCTGAGGTTCTTCAAATCAAGGATAGTAAACAAGAACACTAAAACAGTATTGCACTTCAGAGTCATCCGCTCAGTTGAAGATGAGAAACGAAAGTACTGAGAAAGATATTTAGATCGGTTACGGAAGAGCAGGTTTGGCGAATAAGAACCAATGCGGAGCTCTAGCAGCTGTTTGCAAAGCCTGATGTCGTTAAAATCAAGAAGGACCGCATATGATAGGCGGGGCACGTCCAAAGAGCAGAGCAAAAACGGGCGATGAAGGAGGTTTTTGTGAGTGGACCGGAAAGGAGAAGGAGAAGAGGAAAACCCCGACTCAGGTGAACAGAGGTTATGAAAGCGGATCCGAGAAAACTTGGTGTCCGGAAAGTGAAACAGAAAGCAGCGAACAGCGATGAGTGGAGAACCATTGTGAGGCAGGCCGGGGCCCTCCAAAGGCTGTAACGCCACGGAAAAACAAATTGGATGTTTGATATTTTAAAGAAGAACGTCTTCCTGTAGTAATTTCATTTGGAACTTGTGACTGTGTCCAAATTGGACGATTCTGACGGCAAGCTGTTTGTTTGGAATGCAATCACCAGTTGGAATCTCAAAGATAAAGTTCAAACCTATGGTCGTATCAACGGTACTTGTGTGCTTTTAAAATAAAAATTGGATAGCAATTTGCTACTTTTTGCTTGCCGCCATCATGTCTATGAGGTTGTGGTAAAAAGCGTGTTTGTTGTCAAAATTGACTAAGTTACGATAAGCCAGATATTCCACTTTATAAAAGATTCAAAGAAAGTTGGGAAAACGATAATGCCAATAAGATACAAAGCTGCGAGAAAGCATAACTAGAGTTCTATCGAGCCAAACTAAAAGCCGTCATAACGCTCCTGCTTGTTTTGCAATTTGAATGTTTCGTTGTCTCTTTCTTACTGGATTCCATTCAAGAGCTCACCTGCTCAGAACTGTAGCTTGTCCCTCTATTGTCTTTACAAAAGAGGGCGGTTGGTTAAAAACCCTTCTTTTCCTTTTCTACCCTCCTGTAGAATTTTCTCACTTTATTGGCTTTTTTCAATTCCTTCAACTCTTCTATCTTTTTCTTTTCGAAAGCTCTATCGATTGTAAGTGCATTCCTCTTCTTAATAAATCTGTTGACTCGCCGTGTCCGAGTGCTGTTTAGTGTTCGTAACAAATTGCTTTTTTACAGTGTAGGAGAGTTAATAGTACTCTCTATCATGTCCTTAGGTGGAGATGTTGACCGAAGTAAACTGAAGATCAGACCTCCAGGTAGCGGCACTGCTACACTCAAGCTTGTCTATTATCACATCCTATTTTAAGCCATGGCTTCAATGCATTGCCTCAGTAAAGACACCTTACCAGGATTTGTGCTTCCTAATGTCGAGAAATGTTTATGAAACTGTGGACGAAATCAGCTTTACAGATGTTTTTCCAGCATTTATAGTATTTAACTAACGAAGTAGCTGTTTTCTCACTGTGACGATGAAGTCAAAAGCAAGACTAGTGACAAAGTTGAACAACGAAAATATATCGAGCTTTGGGATTCATTGTATGGTAAGTTTATTGATAAATTGGTGGTTGTTTCTGTATTCCTTTGCTACTTTCATGCTAACCATTTTCTTTTATTTCAGAGAAAAACTTTGATGATTTTATATCAAGATTTTGTTCTCTTGCCTCCAGATTGATGATAGGATTTTCCAAAAGGACCCTTCTTCATGGGAAACTAATGCCTTATTTTTGGAAGCCAGATTACTTCACTGTCCCTTAAAACAGTGAACGACACAGCTGAAAGGGCTGTAAACTTGATGCACAACTTCCATGGTCTGATTACCGCAGAAGACGAAGAAAAACAGTTTTTGTTGTACCTTACAGTATTATTTTTCTTCTAAGAGACATTTAATTTTAAATTTAATTACAATCTAAATAGTCAACATATATGAGAAACGAAAGCTTTTATGTTTTATGTCTGATTTTTATTATAGGCCGATACGAAAACAACATCGTTTGGTACACAATTAAAAATCTCTTTTCATATCACACTCTTTGTCTTATACAGCAAGTCCATTCAGCAAACACAAACATGCCATAAATGTTCAACCCCAACCGTTCAACATGCTTTTGTATTCAATTTTTAATGAGACTTACTCACGCTTTTACACACGAAACGGGTTTTGGTGATGTGATAAATATTGTGTGAGATGATTGGTGATCGGCAAACATGAATCGAAATTTTTCCATTATTACACGGAGGGTGTTCTATTTTTTTCCTCGAATATTATAGATAATTCCATTGATATAAAATTTCTTGGGGAAGATTAATTATGGGTCGTTCAAAATATCGAAGGGCAATCAAGTGTAATTTGAGGAATACATACTGAATAATTCATTTCCGCCGAGACGCATCGCTTTAATTTCATTATTCAATAATGCACCTGGGAAATGAAGTTCGTGCATGTAATTTCACCTGTTGGAAGATCGTAAGTATATACAAGAAAGTTAAAAAATAAAAAAAGAAAGCAAATTAAAGCGGTGAACTTAAGTAAATGCTAGGGATTGCACTAACCTACTTACAACAGGAAAACATAATTAATTCAGGTGGAAAAATCGCAGCTGATTTGAAACAACGTTGTTGTTTAGATGAGTAAGTTCTGTTTTAAATTGCAGTCATTATTCCTTTTATGCTGAAAATCGATTTTCTTTGTTTGCGAGAAATCTATTTAGAAGGGTTTTAACAAAGTTGCCCGGGAGAAATAGATAGAAACTTTTCTTTTTGGATGGAAGTTCCTTGTAAACTTATTGTTAGATTAAGAATGCTTATGAATTCCTTTGCTTTATTTCTCAATTTTTTTTAAGTTAGCACTTGCTATTAGACATCAGATTAAGTGTAGAAAAGCGGCTGCAATTTTCATTAGATCAGGTTATTTTAGTTTGTGTGCAAACAAGGTTAAATGAGCAAACTGCAAGTGCAGTAACTGAAACAGAATGTAATAAATTCCTCAACTTCTCTCTGCAGTTTAACTGCAACTGCAGAAGGAAGCGTAGTTAATTCAGGTAGAAAACTTGCAGGTGATTTAAATTTATTAGCTGTGTAAGTGACTTTCTTGCCTTAAACTACGGGAATTATGCTGAACGGACAGTTTTACTTCGTAATAAGTATTTCGGCTTCAAATTGTCTTTTTCACCAAAACAAAGATTTTGCGATTTCATGGATTTCCACAAATATCTTCCTAGGTTTTATACTTCTGGACGTGCTCGATATAGTTTGATAAAACAATCGACATTAATTTAAAACGATGTTAATTCAAAGCAAGTATTTTACCTTTTTCTAAATGCGGGGAATTACCAAAATAATTCCAAACAAGTACCAGACAAATTAAACAAAAGATACCTCTTTATAGAAAAAATTTAATATTTCTAATATCAGGTAGTAATTTTATAAAAAAGTTCAATTTTACCTTCAGATTCTTTAAGGAAGTTTACCAAAATTTTACACAAATCGAACTAACAATAAAACACAACCACTTGCTCTAAGATTTGCTAAATGAATGATGAATGTCAGACTGCAACAAACGATCTTGTGCGGGCATTCTTATGGGTAGAATTAACTGTAGATTGTAAAGTAGACTTAAGATATAAAAAATAGATTGCTTTTTTATGTCTAATTTTACTTCAGAAATTTGTTTGCTACTCAGCTAAAGAATTTCAAAAAGGCTCTATCAAATCCATTTCGTTAGTTATCGCTCCTCCTTCATTTCAACAGATAAAAGGCATGCGCTCCAAACTTGAAATTATTTTTGTAATTGGTTCTTCGAGTCGATTGATCCGTGACATTTCCGGTCTTTTCGTATGTCCATACTTTCGTTTTGCCTGCTCTGGAAGCATGAAGACGCCGGAGAAAATGGAATTAGAAAACGTTTTTTGTCAAGTTGTCCACCCTGTCAAGTCAGCGTGCATTCAGCGCATCCGGCGCAGATCGAAAAAATCTCTGCTTAAGAGCCTGACCACGAGTAATCAATCTACGAATTGTCTTGCCCGAAAAAAGGACCCTCGACGAGCCATCATGGAAGCGCTTTGGAAGTAGCAAATACGTGTCTGCCTCCGAACTCGGTGAGCAAAGATGCCAAACTTTCCGACACGACAATCAAGAGAAAGGTGAAAGGCAAGCCCAAGAAGGCGGCGGCCGCGACCTCCGTGCATTGAACCTGTTGACCGGCCAGCCAGCGAGACGACGGACGCGAACAGCTTACGCAGCAAGAAACTACAGCTGCTCGAGTTCGCACACAAGTACGACCTCGACGTGATCATAGTGAACGAGGCGCATTTCCGTGCTGGAGGTGAGCCCCGGCTTTTCAACATTCCTCTATATCGTAACGACAGATTGAACGTCCGAGGCGGCGAGCGGTACAGCAGTTTACGTTAACGTTTCCCTAAGTTATTGCGTTTTAAATACTCCTAACCTGGAGTATGTAGAAGCCACCGGAGTTTGACTTCAAACGAAAAGCCATTGAGCTCCTTTCGGACAATCCCGCGATTATCGCGGGGGACACGAACGCCGAGCATTCTGCGTGGCCAACCATTATGCAGACACGAGCGTTGTCGAATCCACCCACTTCGGACTTACGGACAGACCTGACGTTTTGGACATTGCCGTCCTCAAAGAAGTCACGATAGTGCACCAGCTGACCGCTGTGAGCGAGTTAGATTCAGACCACAATCCGGTACTTTGGAACCGCGCAGCGAATGACCACTGTGTCGTGTCCTGCGTTCAGCGAGCATCTAGGTGACTTTATAGCACCGATCATGCATACGGAGCTTGCTCAGATATGCGACAAACGCCGTGTCTGTCTCTGACCGCGCCGACTTTCAAGTACTTCATTCACTCTCGCAGCAGAAGTTCGTAACACTGTCACGGCACATTGAAACGAGAGCTGGGAAGCCAAGTTGAAGTCTCTGGATTTAGAGGACTTCTTGAAGAGGATGGCTGAAGTCCTGCAGAACAAGTGGTCTTCAATCCATCCGATTCACGGCGAATAACATATTCCGATGATCAGAAGGTTGAGGTTTTCGCCCACAACCTAAAGCGACAATGCTCTTCCAATTACGCCAATACTGACGCGCAGCACGTTGGTTAAATTAATAGAAGTGTGAGGATAACACTAGGTAATCAGGATGACCGCGAACAGCAAATTCTGCAAGCCGGGGAGCTAATCGAGGCCATCCAGGTCAAGAGAGCTCTGGATCCAGACATCATCATCAACATGGCACTTAAAACTCTCCTGAATAAGGCCATTCCGGCCTCAACCAAGATAATCAACCAAAACCATGCTGAGAACGCGCAATTTTCCACAGCAATGGAAATGCACCGTCTTTTTCGCAAAATTACAGGCTGATCAGTCTTCTGCCCGTGGTGAGCTGTAAAGGCGGAAACTTTGATGCTTATTATTAAATTCGTGTGTGTTATTGAAGAAAATAATGTCAGATTTAGCAACATGAAGTACTTTTTCTTATCTTTCTTTAATAATATCTATTTATTCAACTACAAATAGAAAAAGGTAGAATTGCATATGAAAACTTCATATTTGCGTCATTTTCAAATATTGGATAAAATCGCGTAAAGTTTTAAATAGTAAACTTCCAACCTTTAAGATTCTAGTTTGTAAAAATGTTCATAATTGCCGCGACCTCTTGCAACCTTAGAAAAAACTGCAAATCAGCATAGCTTCTTATGTTCGCATATGTTGAGTTACTAAATGCATACACTTAACATCCGCTTTATCTTCTAAGAGAAACTGAATATAAAACGCTGGAAACCAAGAGCTGCACAGCCACTGACACTCAACTAATATAAACTTCCTTAAAAACGCAACTACAGTTTAGCAATTCTTCTAAGAAATAACTGGCCTATTGCATTAGAGCCCTGCACGGACCGAAATTTCCAGGTCCAGCCCAGCCGACCCGACTGGGGACAAACTTGGCGCGACCCAAAATAAACCGGTGACTTTTTGATCGACCCGACAAATCCGAGAAGCCCAAACAGACAGAGAAGACGGAAAAGCCCGAAGAGCCAAGAAGTACAAAATACTCGACGGCCCGAGACGTCCGAGCAGTCCAAAAGGTTCGACAGGCCCGACCGGCCCGAAGGGCCAAGCAGTTTAAAAAGCTCGACAAGCCCAACAACTCGAAAGGTCCCAGAAGAAGCCCGAACGGTCTGATAGGCCCCAGAGGAAGTCAGAATAGTCTCATTAAACTTGAAATGCCCGAAAAGCCGAAAAGTTCACAAAATCCGAACGGCCCAACAAACCCGTACCGTAGAATGGGGCTATTTGGGAATGTTTCTTAGTTCTTGTTGATAATTTGCAAAATACTGCATATGAAAGGTTTAAAAACACATTTTTAAAAAGGGTTAGGTACAACTTATCTTAGTACAAATACGGCCTCGCACCTTTCCTGAAGGTGTGGTCTGAATATTTTTTTTCAACCATTTTTCCAAATAATCTCATAAAGTGAGGTTATATGGGAAACATTGAAGAATCTCAACAACGTCCAAGTAACCTACAGGAAAATATTTTGCTTCATAAGAATCATTTTCCTTGACAAAAATCCAAAAAGTAGGAAATTTATTCTTTTAGTAAACACAAACTAATATTAACATAACTAACACCTACATAAATTTGTAAAAATGTAAGTCAACAACAAACACATAAAATTTTTTTTGTCTGTTCCTTCAACCTGTGGATCTTTCAATTTCCTTACATGTCTAAAGTGATATCATCGCATCGCAGTCTTACTTTTTGTAGGAGTTATACATTTTTTGGTTTTTATCAGGTTCAGTTTCGATACTTTTGATTTGGCCAACACAATGCTTGGAGACATTTTTGACTTCATACTGAGCAATAATCTAGTCACCTATCTCTGGTGTTGCTACCGGAACCTGTTGCTTTTCAACAGTATTCAAACTGTTAGCAGACATATCATGGCTATCATCATCAGAAACAATAAAGTTTTCTTTATCTTCACCTTCAAAAGGAATTTCCATATCCTCATTGTTTTTGCTGGATGTAGAATTAAACTTTTTAACCAAACGTTTTGGTATTCTGGTTTGAGTTTTCCTTCGTCCTGATGTTGACGGTGTAATAAAATCTTCTGCTACTATACTCTTTCCCGGTTTACTCTGAAGCCTCTTACAACGTGTTGGAGTCTTATTTGATTCACCTGAGTACATATCGTTTAGAATTATTATCATTACATCTGACACCATTAAATTAGCATTGTCTGACATTTCTCTTTGGGACAGCCTTGACTTAGGTCTGGTGAAATACACTGGGTGTAACCCAGTTTCTCCAATCCAGAAATTAGGTTTTTCTTCCTTTTCTATTTTCATCCAGTTTTTTTTGTAACGCAGCTAGGAGACTCGGAAAAACATTCTTGCTCAATGTTTTGTTTTCTTCCACTGGGTTAAGATGTCTCTCCAATATTGTTTGAGTGGCGCATAAAAGGCTATGTCCAGTGGATGCATAATATGAGTGGCGTTTCTGGGAAGACACAAAAAGGCAATATTCAGGTCCTGACATGTATTTAAAGCCGATAGTGCAAAATGTAAAAATTTAAAACAAAATGTATACGCTGATATTCAAGTGTCAATATATTTGCATAACGTCAAGTCGTCAGTAAACATTAGTTCTTTAATTATCACAGGTTGCAAATTCCTGTACCCCAGCATCACACCTTTTGTTTTTGTGCTTACTGTTTTAGCTATTTCGTCTATTACTATTATAAATAAAAGAGGACTTAAAATGGTTCCCTGTCTAACACCAAACTCTTTTGTTTTACATTTCTGCACCCTTACCACATTGCTTGTTCTACTGTACACTTTATAACTTCTACAAGATCTTTTGGTATTTTACGTTTAACTAACATTCTCCATATTTCTTCTCTATTCACAGAATCAAACGTTTTCTGTATATCTATAGCTCCTGCATACATGTTATTTCCGATTTTCAAAATTCTTTCGCCTATCTGTCTCAGAGTAAATATCCATTCGTTTGTGTGTCGTCTTCTTTTGAATCCGGTTTGCGTATCTTCTATGGTTGGTTCAATTATTTTTCTGAGCCTCTTCTCCAGTATTCTTTCTAGTATTTTCCTGGAGATACACAATAATGATATAGCCCTGCAATTGACACAACTCATTTTATCTCATTTCTTGTGTATCGGGATTATAATAGCAATTTCCCATCTTTTCCACACAGCATTAATTATCTTCCTTAATATTATCTCTCCTTTTTTCCCATCTTCTTCAGCATTTCCGATTTTATTTCATCAATGCCTGCTGATTTCCCAGTTTTAACCCTTTTCAATGCTTCAACAAATTCATCTTCTGAGATTTCCTTTTTTGGTTGCCCCATTACTTTTCTCAGTTGCTTTCTTCCCTGCATCTTCTTTCTCTTGTTCGTCTTCGCATTTTCTCCTAATAGTTCTTCCTCTATCTGACTCTTGTCCTTTAACAGTTTGCCTTATTTGTGCTTGATCCATTGGAGTTCAACTACTTTTTCTCTCCTCATCTTTTTTAACATGGTAAACAGTTTTTTGCCATTTCCTTCTCCTCCCTTTTCTAGTTCATTCCCAACTCGTTCCCATGCCTCTTTCTGTGCCTTTTTTCACAATTTCTTTCACCGTCTTCCTTTGCGTTTGCCACCCACTTTTTCCTTTAATTGTTTACCCTTAATACTGTCCATATCGATGTCATTGATGATCAAGTTTTTCTTTCTCTTATCTTTTTCTAGATACTCTACTCTCTCGTATAAATTCTCAGTTTGCTTTTTCAATTGCTACTTCTCTTTCACTAGGCTTTTTATTTGTTCTTTATTTTCTTTTTGTTCTCTTCTGATGTGTTTAATTTCTTTAAGCATTTCCTCATTACGGTCCATTATTCTTGTCATCATTATCATTATTTCTTCCATACTATTTCCTTCTTTCTCCTTTGTAGGTGTTCTTTTTGTTAATTTACTGCGATTAAACTTTTGCGGCGAGTGTTTTTCTCTTTTTCTTTTACTATCGCCACTGATTCCAGACTACTTACTTTAATTTTTTATTACCACTAATGACTACTGGTACCGGCCCATAGAGAGCGAATATAGTTATTTGTTCAGGTAAAAGTGTGTTTTACGTGTGCGAAGGTGATAAAGCTCTCTGAACTGATTTACATAAAAATCGACCAACCACCTACTTCTTAAAGTCGGGGTCGGAAACGAAAAGGTGGTCACTCTCCTAAGGGAGAGAAATAAAAACCCATCTTACGGCAAAAAGTGAAGTAATTTCGTAGGTTGGAACAGTCGGCCGTTGGTAATACAAAATACTTATAATCCAAAGTAATGCAATTAAACAATTAGTGCAATGATTACGGACAGAGCGGAGGAAGTAAGTACCGAATCAAAAACCATGATCAGTGCAATATGTGCTGACGACAAACAAAACATTACAAAAGCAGTAGGGGAAGAGTTTATGACTCAAGTTGGGAAACTAAGAGAGTTAATAAATGAATTAATTATAGAAAATGCTGTCTTAAAGGCTCAACAAGCTTTAGAAAATAAATTGCAGGATGTAATAAGCAGTGCCGGTCATACCACATACGCATCAGCTACTAAAGTGGAGCAAAACAAAATTGTACATCCAGTTACAAGGAAAGATGTCATAGATACTCAAAAACGAGTCGAGGTAATACGATCTAGAGAAGATAAGATGAATCCAGGGGAAATTAAGAAAACTGTGCTAGATAACATAAACCCGTTTACATCGAAACTACAGATAAAGCATGTATACATTAAGTGCAGCTGACAATGCACATGAGCCCGACTTAAGAAAGAGATACGCCATAAAAAAGGCTGACTGAGCAAAGTTTGAGAACAAAGTGGAGAGTGAATGGGCAGTGCATGAAAAGCAATTCCGAGACATTGATTCACAGGATATAAATAGACTAGTCAGATTGCTTAAGAGTATAACAATGAAAGTCTCGGATCAAGCAATCCCAGTCAAAAAGATTACAAAAAAGAAATCGATTCCGTGGTTGACAGAGGACCTTACCAACATGCGGCGAGAAGTAAGGAAAAGAAGACGATCATATCAACAAACACAAAAAGAATATAAGCAAGATCTTCTCGAAGACTATAAAAGAGAGCTTGCCAGATATAAACGCACAACAGAGAAATAAAAACAAAAAAGTTGGCACAAATTCGTCAGTAAGATGGGAAACGAGGATTCTTGAGGGGGGTCATATATAAACTCCAAACGGAGAAACTAAAACCAGAGCAAGTGATAAGCTCAATAAAAACAGATAAAGAATCCACTCTGAGCAAGGAAGATACCACGAGAGTCCTGTTAGACGCTCTAATACCAGAAGATAATTATTATGAAACAGATACTGAGAAACATCGAAGACTTCGACAAATTGAAGCCTTACTAGAAAATGGCAGAGATGAGATAATCATACAAGAAGAAGTGGCTGAAGCCATAATGAGTCTTAGAAAGAATAGGGCCACCAGTCCAGACAATATAGAGATACTAACCCTGCAGAAAGCGTGACCAATTATAAGAGATGGA